>QVIE01003215.1:0-39394 GCA_013387415.1 Panellus pusillus | reverse complement strand
GTCGCACACGTAATGTAACAGCATTCTGGCAGGAAATCCGTTATAAACCATAACATTCAAGGGGATTACAACACATAGGTGTAAACCTTCGAAGACCCTCGTAGTAATCCATCCCGGTGCTTATACGACTGCGAGCCAGTATGTGGCACATTTTCTCCTTTTATAGAATCCACTATAATGCAGTACGGGCAAAATAATATACATTCCATTAGATAGAGCAAAATACAATGATACTGTACAAATATCAGCTCCAGGAATATAGCTCCAGGTGCCAGCCATGTTGTGACTGGACTCGGGTCGAGCGCGCAGCTTCTTGATTGTGAATCACGGAGTCCCCGCCACCGTGTAGTCGATGAACTGACAGTGGTTGAGAGTTCACATTGGATGTGCGGCGCAGTGGAGGTTCCAGAACGATGTTAGAAGAGAATCTAACAAGATATAATGAACAGCTGTAGAAGATTCTTAGATTGCACAGGCGAGCGGCGAGGTCATGCGTCGATCTGTAGCAGTGTTGGTATGAGCATCAGTTGAGAATTTGAATCATTCAGATGAAGACCGAGAACGTTGATGATGAGACGATGGGAGCTGAGGCAGCGTGGTCTTTGACCTAAAGTAATATTTGATGAGGGAGGAAATGTTCAACACGTACCGGCAAAAAATGACTAGACTCATTACTCTGCCAGGCTTGATTACAACTTACAAGAATGATACAATGAAGTCTGGACGCGAGATCAAAACCTTCGGACGGATTGCGACACCGTCACTGCGTCGGCAGGATGGCGCGTTTTCGAAAGCGATTCCATCACGCCGTGATCCTCACCGCTCTGTATACCAGCTGCAGGCTCGCATCTCGCAGTGCAAGGTTTCCTCTTCAGGAAGGCCTCGCGAAGTCCTTTAACACAGTCGTTGTGGCAAGGGGTGCGGGCCGGTCAAGCCGTGACCTAGGGCTGGGAGGGTGGGTCAGCCGAGGGGCGGGTAAAAAAAAAATAGAGGCCTTTTATTTTTGTGTTCAAATGGGTCAGGGAGGATGCAAATTAGCTCTATAACACTGTTCTAGACCCATTACAGCTCACCCGAGCATTTGTCTGTCACTAATCACCCTCATTGGTGATTTCATCCCGTTTGGGAAGGGCTTAGTCATCATTTTGACTAGTTTCGATGTCACATGAAAGTTGCTAGCACCATTCAACAGCCTTATAAACAACCTTCTATACTGAGTCTCAAGCACTCTCATTGGAGAATAATGGCTCTACTCTAATATGCCACCCTCTGCAGCGAAGTCGTGGGAAGAAATTTCCTGATTTGGACAAAATTGCCTTATTTGGATGTCACGTGGTAGGGAGGGTCCCAGAAATCGCCGATAAAAAAAAAAGGGGCCCCGGTGTTTTTTTTATTTTCCGTACCCCCTTGCGTTGTGGTGCCACACGTGATATACACTGCATTATAGCAGTTCAGATAGCGAAGGATTGCAACATACTCCACGCAGCCGTCAGACAAGGGATCTTGCTCGGGATCGGAGTCGGGATGGTTTACTGCAAGAGATTGAGCGTATTGGTGGGAGCTTGGAGGTCCTCGAGTCAGAGTATCCTCCGTGGGCCGGGTGTTCTGGGACGACTTTCAATTTCAAGGTGTGTTCTCGGAATGAAACAGATTGTGGGTGCTTGTCGAAGGAAAGAACTTGAAGGAAGTAAGATACACCAGCTTAAGATACACTTTGAGACGCACTGCCGGCAGGTAGCCCCGCGCCCCACCTCCTACTCCACATCAACTATGGTCAGAATGGCCGCATTAGGGTCGAGGGCCTTGCAGCGTTCAGGGCCGGATATTGTCGCAGGCGTTGCCGCAGCGGTAACTTGGCGGCAACCGCGGGAGCAAAGGACGACGCCGCCGGAGCACCCTAGTCAGCATATATGAGTAATACAGTAACGGAGTGCCAGGACCCCAGCACATTTGACAGATCTCATCAGTAAAACAGACCATGTCCTTTATGGACGACGGTAGTCGAATCGGATCGCGCGGTACAGTCACGGTTGATCATGATTATGTTGAAAGATGACGCGGGAGTTGATCCGCCGGCAGTTTATGAGTCGTGGGACACGCATCACACGAGGCAGTATGATGTATCGCGCGCAGTGATGCGGCACTGCCCTCGCTCTCCCCTCTCGTTGTCATCTAGAAATGCTCACTGCTGCGGACCCGACGCCGCAAGATGCACGGAAAAGAAGATTACAGGGAGCATGCGACATGTGCTACAAGCGAAAGGGTGAGCGGCTTTCGAGAGCTCAGAAAAGCTGAGCCATCACTAATCTGAGAGCAACAGTCAAATGTACGGTTTCTCCCTGCTTCGGGACTTTCATCGAACATTGCAACAGGCGATAGCGCTGAAAAGACGGACCACAGATGCACAAATTGCGCCATGTCCAGAGTCCAATGCACGCATGCACGTTCTAAGGTGCGTGGCGCTTGCCAGTCGGCAAAAACATAGGCATATAATATTCTCTCGCAGTTTCGCAGTGCTCCGCAGGATTTCAAGACCGCCCAACAACATGTGGCAGAGATTCTATCGACGACTACCGTTTATATACCGACGAAAGACCCTCTGTCGCCCATAGAATTCTGGTCCAGATTGCGCTTTATGCCCGCGACCTCGAGCAGACTATTGTGTCTTTGACATCGCAAACCCCGCTTCTCACGGCTCCCCCCGATCCTAGGCTAATGCCGCAGACCTATGAATGGGATGATAATACCTTCCCGGCGACCAGAGGTATTCTTTCCGATGCGTACATGCGGGCTCTCAACATTTCCGATGATTCTATTCGAGACCCTCACGCAATTTCCCCCTCCGGCTCCCAGAAGAGCGATAGATTCCACGGTAAATCGAGCAGTGTACAGTTCGTCAGGTCAGCTATCAAGTACATGAACGGAAACAACTATATCCATGCTATCCAACGGCCGGAATTCTGGATGACCCCGCCCGTGAGTCATTTTAAAAACACCACATGCTAACTTATTGTCCCGTCCAGTGGGAGAAACCTGTCACTTACTCGCCACGACTATTCTTTCCGGATGAGGATCTTCTTGTCACGCTCGTGCAGATCTATTTCGCCCAAGTCAACCCCATTTTTTGCATTCTACACTCTCGCAGCTTCCAGCAATCCGTTCAAAAAGGCCTGCATTTCATCGACCCCGATTTTGGCGCCGTAGTTCTGGCCGTCTGTGCTGTGGCCAGCCGCTACTCCAGCGATCCGAGAGTGTTCCTAGACGATACCAGTTCTGAAAATAGTTGTGGCTGGAAATGGTTCCGGCAAGTACGGATCCTGCGGACGTCTGTTTCGCCCGAGCCGTCATTGCATCAACTACAGCTTATCGCCGTAAGTCGATTGATTGTCCTCCTCAAGATGTTTGATCGAATTGAATCAGCTGTCCGTACTCTATTTATCGTGAGTCTCCGCCTTTCGCAAATTACGAAGCACTTACCGTACTTCGAAAGCGGTACCTCTCAGCCGGAGGAGTGCTGGATCCTGGCGGGACTCGGAGTTCGCCTCGCGCAAGGTGCCGGCGCTCACTTAAGCGCAGAGTACACGCATATGGATCCGCTCGATCGAGAGCTGTACAAGCGCGTGTTTTGGATACTGGTGATAACGGATATCCTCACCAGTTCGTTCAAAGGCAGACCGCGGATCACCCAGGAAGTCGAGTATGCAACCTGGTGCTCTTGCATTTGACGTCGGAGCTTATACCAAGATGTAGCCTCGACGTCGATCTCCCTGTAGACGTCGCCGATGAATACTGGGGTGTCCCGCTCGATGATCAGTCGACTGGAACACCTTCTACCAGCGCGTTCTTCATTCCGTTTTTGAAATTGATGCGGATATACGGCAAAATCCAGCGCGAAATCGTGAGCACCGACGTGTTCTCTTCAATCATACCTCTCAGCTTTCCTCATTTCAATAGTATCCCGCTGATCAGCATATGTGCGATCCAGACAAAGTACTTGAATTGGAGTGAGTTGTACCCTTCCGTTCGGTCCAAACACGTAACTCTGTCCTCCAGCTCGGAGCTCAACAGTTGGGCAGACTCGATCCCTACGCATTGTGAGTGTTTCTCTCCGTTTGATGGGGTCCCTGCGCTCAGCTTCGCTGTTAAAGTGCGATGGAATCCAAGTCAGGAAAATCAAGTCAGTACCATGCGCAAATGTGTCTCATCTATTGCCCTTTGCTCAAATCGTGAAGATTTTCCTAGACCAATCCGCTGCCATGTGTGTTTCCGGTCTTCCCTATTTAGATCTACTCTAAATGCTCCCCATAGATATGCTGTATATTACCACGGTATTTCATTTCATCTCTCCATCTGCACCACTCATCGTTCATTGCAGCACAAATGTTGATTCATCGCCCATTCATTCCTGATCCGGGCAAACCAACAATTCAGGTGCGTGTAAAGCTTTGCCGTACGCATCCAAACTTCTAACAGAACTCCAGACCAACTTCCCCTCTCTCGCAATTTGTGCCAACGCCGCGCGGTCTTGCGGGCATGTGCTGGACGTCCAAGCGCGCCGTGGGCGAGGCCTCTTGCATCACCCGCACGTAATGGTGCGTACACACATCCTTCGATGCACTTGGGTTCCTGTCTCACACCCTGTAGACTGCGCTCTTCGAGTCCGCCATCGTTCTACTCATCAACGTCTGGACAGTCGTTGATGGGAGGCCGCGCACTGCTGATATGATCAATCGCGCCGCAGTCGATGTCCAGAACTTCCTTAGTGTGCTCAGGCTATACGAGCGCCGGTGAGTACCTCGAGCGCAGCGCCGTTCGTACTGTTGATGTTTCGCCTAGCTGGCGCGTCGCAGGGATCAAGGGGGATATTCTCTCTGCGCTGCTCAATCTAGGGAGAACTCCACCGGCCTCGGAGCGAACGGAACGTCATTCACATTTGCCACAAGCTACGGAACCGCCGCTCGAAACACCATCCCTTGCGGGGAATTCAACAACCTCAATCGCTCAGCAGAGGCAAGAGCTGGAGTTCTCGGCGCGAGAACCAAGCCACCTGTTCTCGCTTCCCGTCCACACTGAGGAGCTGGGCTGTCTGCCAATCTACGACTCCTTCGAGTACGCGTTCAACGAAAACCTCCAGTCGAGTTCGAATAATGAAATTCCAACATTCGCGCACACTGACTGGAGTTCTGAGATGGTTAATGGAGGTGCAATGGGTCAGTCAATTGTTAACTTCCGACCAAGGATGATTTACTATGATCCAGATTTTCTGCTCCCTCCCTCTTTCAACGTTGACATCCCGTCTACGTACAAGTGAGTTATTTTTCTGTATTTCGAGGTTCCAATATCTTATACGTTGCATTTTAGCTTGCGTGAATGGAGTACTTATCTGACGAACGCAAACCAGAGCTAGGCGCCGGTCTAGTTATGCGAATATTAACGCTTGAGGGTCGCGGCGACTGAGACCGTGAGAAGTCTAGCTGTCAGTATTGGGTGCGGACTTTGTTTTCTTCAAGATCGCGCTGGTACGGAATGCCTTCGAGGATGGAGGAGCTCTGAGTAATGAGAGTGCCAAAAAAACTGAACATTGCACTCAAACAGAGACCTTGATATATAGTGAGGAAAGTATGGAAGCCCCCATCTGTGCATTTCACGGGTCATCGGCCATCGGACAAGCACAAAAGCAGCATGCAACATTATTCAGCGCATTGGACGAGTTACCGAAGGATTTTACCTTTCCTCGTCATCTCCTCGTCATCAAAGCAGCGCCGAATGAAGACTATCGAGCTCACAGTTGCGTCCGTCGCTGTCTCGTCTCCATCGGTGCGAAGAATCAGGGCTAGGGCGTCGTTGGAGGGAAACGTGGTTATTGAGGGTAAGTCAACAAAGATCTTAAGGTCACAGAATAGCAAGGGAGAGAGGAGAGAGAGATGCGTGGATGCAAGCCAATTGAGGTCCTGGCTAAGCCGTCACTGAAGCCGGCTTGAGCCGTAGCTGAGCCGGCAGAGCTGGCACGTGAGCGGCTGGCCGAGGCTCGGCCCGAAGGCTAGCCGCGTTGGGCCGAGCCGCGGCATCACAACCATCGAAGCATCGTTAGGCAACGTCGGCCATCCCTACCGGCTAACATTGTCCACCAGCGGACTTTTCACCCCGGGCGTATAATTCCTTTTCCCTCTTCCTTCATGCTACTAACAAGGCCTGCGCAGAATACTGTCGTGACTGCTGTCGGAGTCTCCATTCCATCCATTTTTATCATAATCCGATTGGTCCCCCATCCCAGAGATAAGTAATGACGCTTACGGTCCACAAGATTTACTTAGATGTCAGGGAATCCTCAAATCCACGATCGTCAGTCGTTTGACTTGTCAGTCTGATCATGAAGCCATCCCCGTCCGTAATGGCGGACTGCGGGTCCGAAGGCTGTAACACATCCGGCCGAATTCAACGCTATGCAGCGGCGAACTGGTAAGATCGATGACGCGCGCGGGCAACAAAATCAATACAGGATTCTGTGTGTCACCGTGAAAGTACTTATTTACTAGGCCGGCGATAACAACCACCGAAAAGCAGCGGTTAGAACTCATAGGCAGTGGGAGACACCGGTCCAGAGTGTCCGAGGCGGTACTTCATAACCGACTTTCCGAGTTCCCGCCCGTGCGAAGTCTCACTGCCTGGGATATTTTACTCGATGCAGGAACGATCATAGGAACTGAAGATAAAAGAGCCCCACCCCGAACGATTACCTCGCACCCCTACCTCCGCTTTTCGCCATCATGTCCTCAGAATCAGGACCGGCGCAGCCCCAACCCATGATCCTCGAATTCGCAACAAACAGCGTGCGCAATACCACCCTCGCGACGACGAACGACGACCCGTACTACGAGATCGTCACGCGCTTCTGGCACCCGCACGTCACCAAGATCAACAAGCTCGACCCCGCGTCGCGCGCGTTGACCACTGTGTGTGAGATTAACAGCGAGGGGCGCGGGACGCGAATTCGGTTTGCCAGGGACGTCGATAGGGTTGGGAAGGGGTTGAGGTGCCGGGAACTGCGAAGGGGGAGATCGAGCACGTCAAGCAGGTCGAGGTCGGCACTCAGAATACGAGTACGAAATTTGCCACGAGCCCGGGAGCGCAGCTCGGCGATTGGGTGCCGACAGAGTCGATTTTGAAACCGGCATCGGAAAAGCCGTTAGTCCTTGTCACCGCGCTTCCGTTGACGGAGTTAACTCACCGAGTAAATGACTATACAGAGGCGGGATCTTCGTTGATTCAGATGGGACGACCTACCGCTGGAAGACTCACCATCGGAAATTCATGGTACGCGTCCTCCCTCTGCCAGTCGGTTGAATGTTGACGCGTACGCCGCAGCTCATACGTTCCGATGACGAAACCCAAGTACCCATCGTTGTGTATAACCGGTACCGACGCCATCTCGGATTCTGGCGTATGTCAAAGCATGCTACGTTGGAGATCAAGGAGCCTAATGCGATAAAGAATATGGAGGGCTTGATCGGTGGGTGTTCCATTCGTATTAATTGTGGATGCGGCTATTGACGGAGGGTTTGAATCAGCGAGTTATTTGCTGGTTGAGCGCTTGCGACGCCATGGCCATCACAGCACCGTTTGAAAGCTGTGCCAAATGGCCATGGGCGGCATGCGTGTCGGGGAAAATCAGTGGTTTTTCTTGGTTCCTGGGACTCGAATTTGAAATGCACAACTTCCTTATACTTAGATATCATAATAATACCCGTGGTTGTTCTTGGAGGGATACAGATCACCGTGCCAGCCGAGCTCGGTTCCGTGACCACAGAAAACTGTATTTAGAGAATCAGATTCATGAATGTACATGCATATGACCGAGACGCGTTCGAAACCAAACATACCTCCGCGGGGCGCGGCGATCGCTCACATTTCAACGGCAGGAAATGGCCGGGTAGCCCAAAACAACAACTTTCAATGTTCTCATTGGGATTTGGCGCAGCGCAGCGGCCGGTATTTCCACGTCATGGTTGTTGTTTCGAGACTGGGTGAGAACAACATGATTGAAATGCGGTGTAGCACGAGCTCTAGGCTTGAGCAAGAGACGCCGGGCAGGTACATCGAAAGTGGGAATAGCATGAGTGTCGATGTGGTACGGAGGAAAGCAGCCCGCACCGTAGTGATCGGATCAATTCGCACACAAATGCCGACCACATTCATGATCATCATCGGCGCAACGCGCCGGCTGGGCGCCTCCCAGGCCCTCCGCACGCTCAATGCGGGCAGTGGGCACACAGTCTGTGCCACCTCGCGCTCCCCAACGCCACTCCGCCACCGAACATCACGTGGATCCCGAGGGTCGACTTCGTCGTCGAGTCCGCGGGACCCACACCCGTCGCTGCGCTCCCCGTGCACGCGGTGCTCGGAACGCTAGCCGTCTACGCGGGGTACTTTCTCGGCGAGACGTTCCACAACCCGCTGTGGGACGCCGAGGTGAAGATGTACAGCACATATGGTGGGCCCGCTGTTTGTCGTGTATGGAACGCATACTGTGTAAAAATAATATGCGTTCCATAGTCGTGCAGGCGCTCGTCGCTGCGGGTACCCTCAAAATGGCGCTGTCTGTCGTCGCGGGTGGGGGGAAAGGCGGCGCAAAAGTGCTGCCGCTGTCGTCTGACGGTCTGAGAGCGGCACGAGAAGGAGAGCAAGATGGTCGGCAAGCTTCTCAGCCGGGCACGGGATTGCCACGGTGGCGCTCGTCCACGTGCGTTGCGTTGCCGATTTTTCAACCCACCGAGCAGCACTAAGCACAGGTACGACCAATTATCGGAACTGGGGAGGAGGAGCGTATCCCATCGACGCAAGTGGACGATATTGGGCCCCGCGCGGGGCGGCGTGCGTCCTCCCCCCTGTCCTTCTCAGGCCACTCTTCCTTTCTTCGCTGACCCTCTCTTTTCTTCCTCAAGACAGGGACATCGATAAGGCCGGGTTCCCTCCTGCGGTGAGCTTAGCCGGCTGGCGGGTGAGACTAGACCTGGACCAAGTTTCCCGACTCTCAAGTATTCGCCGGTCTCAGTTCGTTGTTCAAATTGGGAAGGATTTCGTTGCAAAGCTGAGATGGATCAACTCCTTCATTAGATGTGAACTGAGCACAGAGAATTACAAACAAATGTCCATTATAGTACCAAAACGAGCGAGTGTACGGCGTCTCTCTTGCCGCCTTCAAAAGTTTGGCGTTACGACCCAGTCTTGGTTCGTATTATCACTCCCGCGGATGCTGGTGCAGTCCCACTGTTGGAGCTGCGTGCCGGGGGTCTCGTTGCCGTCGGTCAGGTCGATGCACTGTGCGTATGCAGTCAGACGATATGAACAATTGACCAAAGAAGACACGCACGTCCTCCGCGAAAGCATGGTTGTTGATGATCCCGCCAGTCGGGTAGTGGTTCCATCCCTGCGACGAGCCCCCCGCGTTGGATCCCGTGCCGCAGGGCGCGAGGACGAGCTTGACGCCGCTCGGCTCTGCATTGCCGCCGAGAGGCTGCACACACAAGTTGCTCCCGTCCGAGGTCTGAATGAAGCCGATGTTCTGTGGGTCAGTCCAGGTCTGCGAGACCGAGCCGGGGGCGCAAGTGTCGACGACGACGGAGGCGTTGGAGGTGAAGGACGACGCAGTGATGCAGAGACTCAGGTCCTTTTCGAGAGCGATGGAGAAGCTGTAGAAAGGGAAACGACACATTTAAGCATGCAAAGCAGAAAGCGAGCGAGCGCCAAAAGAAAACGCACGATTTTGGTTCGGTGAGATCGTTGTGCACCCATTTCTGGTTGTCGTTCGTGGGGCCGTCCTGCATGCGATGGTTGTTCCTTATTCGGCGACGGTAAAGACAGAGAAAAGAAAACGCACAGCACAAGTCCAGACTTGGATCTGGTTGCCTGGAGTCAGGTTCCCGTCCGTGAGGTCGATGCACTTGTTCGTCCCGGACCAAGTAATTTGCTGATCTTCTCCGGCGGGAACCCAGAGCTGGTTGGTGTTGTCGCTGCGACGAGGCACAATTCGTTGGCTGGAAAATATACATGGCAAAAAATGCGCACTCGAAACAATCCCAAACCTGAAGCTTGGTCCCGTCGGCGTTGACGCCGTTGGTCACGTCGATACACTTATTCCCAAATATCTTGAGCTGGCCTGCGACACCCGCGCCCTTGGGGACCACCCAGGAGGTGGCGGGGTCAGTGGTAGAGGCGGAACAGTTCGTGATGATGATCGGGGAGCCGTTGTCTGAGCTCGCGGCGCCGATGCACAGGCCGCTGGCGGGAGGGGGGTCGGAGTAGACTGTTTCGAATTGCACGGTTTGGCCGGCGCTTTAGAAGCAAGTAAGTAATGAGGAGCGAGGCCCTGAAGAGGGACGAACAGTTGTGCCGCGGCATAGGAAGAGAGTGTGAGGGAAACAAGGAGAAGAGCCATAGAAAAGAAGTTGAAACTTGAAACGATGGGGAGTGTTCTTCCGCCTGACAGTTCTTATGAGCGACGCAGAGCGACGCGAGACGGCGTACACTGGCCGTCGATTTCGAGAATGAATAGCAAGCATGTCGCTGCATGTGGTGGCTGTTGTCAAGCGGTCGTCGCCAAGCCCCACAGCGGTGATCATCAATCGTGATTCAATCACGGTCGGCACTCGTGATCCGGAGCACTTGGTTCACAACAGTTGTATAGAAATTAGAACTGAGAGGCAAGATTTTTCTATTTCGCTTCCTGATTTTTCGATTTCTCATCTATTTATTGTACATGGGTAATCGCCACGGACGATGACTCGGTCCCGGTCGGAAGTTGAACTCAATTGAGCGCCTCAGGATGGCCTGTCTGTAATCAACCTGATTTAATGATATGATGAACAAGCCGTGGAGATATGCCTTTCAGAGAGGAGAGATGTGTCAAGAATAGCCCGTGCAAGGAAGCTACATCATAGCCTACATGGTTGCCAAGATACAGACGTGGATGCCTCGTCTTTTGACGCTCATGTCGAAATTCTCCGTGAGTTGAACATACTGCTCCGTAGTCATTGAAGTGGGGACAGGATGCCCGCAAACCGGTTTCAACATCCGGAGAAACGGCCCATCTCTATCAAGGTATGTATCAGTGTTGGTGGACTCACATCCCAGTCCACATACAGGCATACTCTCTTCAGAGTACTCGGCAATACGCGGAACGAGTTTGCGGGCACTAAGGCAAAAGAATTCAGGTCTGATGTCATTCTTACAGTGCGGTAGACTGTCTCCGTGGCATCGTACGCGTGGGCTCGTAACATTGTTCTGCGACCCTGGGGCCCGGAATTTGCTCGGAATTCTCCATCTGTCCGAGACGAAATAGATGTGCAAACACTGCCTGGAACTATCTCTCACGGTTTCGGGGACCGAATCGCCGCTGTGCAGCGTAGGGCAGGGCGGGGCAGGGCATACATGTCACATGACTTACCCGAAACTTCAACACAGCACCGCCCCGTTCAACAACGTCGCTTCTGTTGATCGATCTCCCAAATTGTCTGAGGCTGGTTCAAAAAAATTGAAGCAAATTCCATCCTCGGCGTTCCGTCTCAAGGGTGCGCCATTGCTTCGGTCGTCTAATACTTAGACCGTCTAGGTTCTTTGGTTGAGTTATCCGTCTGTTTTGTGTCATTTGTAATGCATCGTCCTCTTGCATGCGCTGCACCGCTATGTGCAAAAAAATTGAATGGCAGCACTGTCGATCCGTCGATCGTACGATCAGAGACAAAGTAATAAGCCGCAGCGTTAAGAAGAATGATAGATCACTTGACAATCGCACCTCGTTAGGCACTGAAGTTGAATTCCGAGCCGCTGGCATTCGAAAACAGCGAGCACGCCCGTTTGGCTCCGAACACAGCCTACAGGCATCTATGAGCCCAGTGATATAATGGAATTTTCATCGTCTTTCTTCTTCTGCCCAACTGTTATTTCGTATTAGACCACACTGATGAAGACCATTGTTCTGAATGTCTTTTCGCTTGCTAATTAGTGTCATTCTACTAGTCGCGGACCCCGCAATTTGAACAGATCTGGTGGACTGTGCGCCGCAGGTTGTGGCAGTGCGATAAGATCCGTCAAGCCGAACGACGTCATCGCGCGTGACCCCTATCGAAGGCCTACAAAAGGCCGCCGCAGCGATGCGCAGTCTCCACACGTACTCGCCCATCTCCAACACCACTATGTCCTCCACAAGCCAATCGTCCACTTTCATGCAGAAGCTCAAGTACGTCGAATCAAGCTTCTTTTCGACCGTGGGTGTCATACTGCGATAACAGAGACGGCGTGAAGAGCGCCACGGGGCAGAACAAAGAATAAACGGGCCGATGGTGCCTTGCGAGGTGCGTATTTTTGGCCGGATGAATATCTTTTTTCTGCTGCAGCTCTGTTGACATATTTGTGAACTTACACATAGGCTGGGCTCGGGAATCAATGGCGCCAACCCTGAGGCAACGACCAACTCGAAGGGGTTCCCCGCACCCAAGGGGAAGGAGTACGCGCAGAGTGAGTGCTTGCCTGAGCCATCTGACCTTCTTATCACTCGGTGTAGATTCGACGACGAGTCAGAAGTAAGTAATAGAGGATGGGCGATTGCGATGTGTACTACTAGTATACCATGCACAATTGTATCTCTAATTCATATTTCTGTTTTTCCCCGCGTATGGCGTCGCAAAGCTTGATGAGAAAATGCATTTTTCAGGTTTGCCCAACCAGCATGCAAGCTACAAGGCGTCATTGCAAGCGGTAGCAGCACATAAATCTTCCAGGATGAACGCATACTTGGAAATTAGCCTAAAAATTGGAAACAGTCTTTGCGACTCAGTATTTCGTCTGTCTCATGGGAGACGCCCACATAAGCGCCCCGTTAGATGCGGCGATAAGGATCCGCCAAACATAGCACAACCCATAACCCCTTCCTTCCTACACTCATCCCGGCCATCCACGACGTCGAAGACAGCCAGTTTGTCTTCGTTGCATACTCTGAGCAGCAAATTATCCCTGGTAGGCTCCGCGTGCCCTCCCAGAACACATATTCTTGGCGCTAATCTTCACCAGCTGCGATTTTCTGGGCGCTAAGCACTACACGACTGACGATCGACTAATTGGCTATCGTCTATTCATCATCTTCCTTCTTCTAGCACCTTTTCTCCCAGGTGATATCCTGATTCAGAAAAGGCTGCTGCAGAACTATTCAGAGTCATAACACTGCCACATCATTGGCCTTTAAATTGCCAGTGTCCACAAAACTGCCAGTACCATGGCCGCACCTTTTATCTACGTCCCCGAAGCGTCACCCTCGCTTCCTCACGTTCCATACTATTCGACTCCGCAGAACGCTCCGTCCCCGTTCCTTCCCCCGTCGTCACTTTACTCCGCGTCCCCTTATTTAGGCAGCACTACTTCCCCACCCGGGACCCGGGTAACTTCAACGCAAACAGCGTCATTTGGCCTGAGGCTGCAGAGCCGTTTGAATCTGCGTACACCGGATCCTGGGTCCCGCTCTCCCCACGCCCGCGCACGACGTCTTGGCAAGGCCCCGCACCTGTGACGCCCGGCTCGCCTTTTCTCCAGCCCACCGCGCTCCCCGCATTCCTGGGGACTCAATCCCCTTACTTTTCACCTGGCCACCGGCGCACGCAGTCTTTTGGTGCGGCCGACGCGCAGCCCGCACCCTCTTGGGCAAACACCTTCAGTCCGTACCACATCTCTGTTCCGCTGCCGCAGTCACAGCAGCCCGAACAGATTCACCCGTGGCTCAACGGCGACTCTCCGTCCCCGATCTTCCAGTTTGACCTCTCGTTCGGCAAGTTTGCACCACAACGCCTCGTGCAGACGGACCCACCCCAGGGCGTTGTGCTGAGCGGTACGGAGATCCGTGAGCCGGCGTTCCACCCGCCGCGCACCGCACTTCGCATTCTCCACCCGCGGCTGCCCTTCTGGCCCACCGACCTCGCGCTCCCTGCCGACGTCTCTCCCGGGAACGCGCCGCCGATTCCCTTGGAGATGTCCTAGTCGGGCTCCACCGTGCGCTACACGAACGCATCTCGCACGCGGATTGGGAGACGCTAAGCAAGGAAGATGAGATCGCCGTGAGCAAGGCGTTCACAAAGCGCTGCCGTGCAGAGGCGGTGAGGAGCGGGGTGCCACGGGCGCAGTTGCACGATGCTGAAGTGGGGGAGAGAAACCAAGGTGTTAAACGCGTGGATTTTCTTTGTGGACAGACCTTTTTCAAGGGCCTTGTCAAGGCGCCTGGAGATCCAGAGGGGTGTGTGCGAGTAGTGACAGCGTGAACATTTATAGGAGGATTTCTCGGCCCTTGGAGGGAAACTGATGGTGTGCGGCGTATCCGATAGACGTTCATGGGGCTCTATGTATCGGAACTGTAATTTCCTATCGATTGGTTGGTCAAACATGGACTTGACGATTGATCTAGACTGGAAACCAATATTCACCGATGACCGCAAGAGTATATATGCATGATTACTCCGTATTTCGTGTCGACGGAAGGTTCACTATCAGCATCGAGTTAACTCAGATCTACTCTCTCTGACTCAATCAGCGGCGACGCCCATCTGCATGTCCAGAACAGTCAAGAGAACCAATTACACCGCAAGGTGCGATCGGTATAAGTAGCCTGTCATCCAGTGCTTGGCCCTGCAAACATTTTGCAGCGCGTTTGTGAGGGATGATAGTGATTCAGTTCGATCACCCGTCAGGTTTGAGGCGTAATATTTCTTTCCAGTCAAACTCTGCCCAGATCTTGCGTCTGCATCCTGCTTTCGGCACCATCAATGACGATTGTTCGGCGGTAGCATGTTGAGCGGGGATCACTTGTCGCGGCGGAACCTCGAGAGATTCCAGACTGACTACAAGGCGCTGATGCGAAGATGTTCCGCCATACCAATTTTGAAGCATCTTCGCTACTTGCACGTTTCGCCACTACAGTGTTCCATCCGTATGTAACAATGTTTTCATTGAAGAATGATAGAACCGATTATGCAGAACGGTCTACCAAGATTCTGAAATCCCCGACTGTGATCGGCAATGCGACTTTCATGATCAGCTACTACAAGGCTTCTGCAACCGTCTTCTGCCGAGCATAGTATGCATTCATTTGTGTATGTTCGAGAAGAGAGGTTATATGTAGCGTCCCTCGGGTCATCATACATACATTTGACGGATGAGTTCAGCGTTTAACCTAAGTTTGCACAAAATTTGACAGCCACTTATCATGACAAAATTACTGTGTTCATTCACAACGCTCTCAACACCCATCGGAGCTTCTCATCTAATTGTCCCTCAGTCGCCGTCCTGTACCTGTGCCAATTTTGTGCGTCGACCATTTAGTAAGCGACAGAAAGGCTAAAGCAGCCAGCGGCTACATACATAGTACTTATGCGTGCTAATCTCATGCATCACTGAGCAAGTCAGTTGAACGACGATCTTAGTTTCTAATGTGGTGCACTCAGGCCTATGTACTCGGGCTCGGCCTATCATTCACAGCAGAGTACTGGTATATGATGATCAAACTTTGATTGCCCTGCGGCGTGCTGTCGCTTGACGCCCGCTTCCAGTGTCCACGCCGTCGCTTCGCCGACCCTTTTCGTTTTTCTATGTGGGGCAGTCCGCATGTCCAAAAAACGTGCAAAACTGGAGAAACAATGATGCAAAGTGACCGCGTCGCAGCAATTGGCAATACGATTCTGCCCTCTCCTCCGGAAACAGCTTGTTCGGGTCGCGCCCGCCGCCGCTACTGCTCTAACTGTACTTATCCGGACAGCGAGGCAGTCCCGATGGGGCTATACAACACGTTCCCAGCCGAACGCTTCTCAACTGGCTGTCACCACGGAGGTATATAACGAGATGCCCGCGCAATTGTCTACATTCATCCCCTCGCCCAGACAGGGCGCTCGCCGAGTTCTCAGCGCAGCAGTCACGCGTCCGGACGTCGTTTCTGTGCGCTCACATCCACCACATATAAGGGCGCCGCTTCTTCTCCCACTTCCTTTGTCCTTCGACACCAACTGCGCTCGATCGAAACCCTCTGTACCGATGACGGAGTATGATTACTCAGAGGAAGCGCAGCTACGATGGATCGCTACGCAGAACAGGATTTCCCGCTGGGTGAATGCCACACCAAGCATCCCATCGCAGTTCAAGAACCCGTTTATGCCCACGAGCAGCGAAGTGTTGAAATCGTTCTCGCCCTCGCGCTCGTACACCCCTTCCGGCTCACGCCCCCCGTCGGGTGTTCATTCGTATCTCTCGCAGCGGAGCGGCTCGCACGCTGTGTACCCCTCGGACTCTATCTCCCAGGCACCCTCACCGCCTCCCTCTTCTCATCGTCGCTCTAATCGGCACACTTCGACCGGGCACCGCTCGTCGCACAGCAGCCGCCACAGCAGCTCGCACCGCGCACCAGCGACATACATTGTTCAACCCCCTCCTCCGACGTACCAGGGCATGGTCATCTTCCCGCGAAGGGGCCACTCGCCAAACGTCATAGTGAGTTATTCCGCGTCTTTCTTCCTCGTACGACTGATTTGATTTTTTGTGCAGTATTATTAGATTGCCTGGCATGACATCGACATGCTGGCGGTGCAGACGGCGGTACGGCGGACATCCGGACTTCTCTGCAGGACTGTTCGTAAGCACTCTTGGACGGTCAAGCACGGACATTCTATATTTCTACCTGAGCATTTACATACCATTGATCCATCCATATACACCCATCCATCATGACTGCACGTTCTGCATCTTACGACTACCCCTGTACGCATCGTTGTCGGCGATGCGCTCATACCATGAATCTCGAGTGGTTTACTTGTCTCGTCGGGTGGAAACGTACGATCAAGATGCCTATACTATCCACTCAGAATGATTCAACCCCCGAAGTTCGGACATGACTCATGAGCCAACTCTTGTCTGGTGCAACAACTCACGGATGCCAGCCGGATCTTACACTTTAGTAACTGCACAGAAAATCACGGTTTGCCATGGAGTGGAAAGAGCTGTACTTATGTAAAAGGAAAATTGGCGGCCCGGGTGAGCTTCGAGAAAACAGGTTGGCAATGATAGCCGCCGAGGCACTGTTTTGTCTTCTCTCCTCCTCACTGGATTCTGACAGGCGCCCTTGTCGTTTTGCATCTCTGTGCCATTCCTTAATTCTTGTTGAAGTTCCCACTGGGAGTTCCCTTCACACTATCGCAGAATAGCTCAGTTGGATATAAGAGCATCTCAAATATAGTGAGAAGGTCGCAGGTTCGAGTCCTGCTTCAGCCACTTTCCAACATGGTAGCAGCAACTCACAGATGTTAGACGAGTAACTCCCGCATTCTGTGAGTGCCTTTGGAAAAAGTGGTGCCCCCCTATGTGGTTTTCTGATGCCAATAGTGCTAGGAAACCAGGGGATGTTGAAGTTCCACTGGAGTTCCCTTCACACTATCGGCAGAATAGCTCAGTTGGATTATAAGAGCATCTCAAATATAGTGAGAAGGTCGCAGGTTCGAGTCCTGCTTCAGCCACTTTTCAACAATTCTGTCCTCCCTACCCACATAATACTGCTTCTATCACCGTTCTGGCAGTAGCGGTGAAAGATTCCGTCTTTAACATGTCCGAGAAGGAATTCAGGCCTCTAAATATTTTCGGTGCGTGGACACATAGACTTGGATGCCAGTATCTTGCTACATAACATTTTCTTTCAACTGTTCCAGGAGGCAACGGCGGAGCTGGTGGACAGGCCGACATTAGCGGTGGGGGCGGAGGCACAGCGTCGGGCGCCACCGTAATCTTCGACCACTCCACGAATACAATGTATGTCTGCGAAGCCTTTCCGACCCTGTTCCTTGATTCAGTACAATCATAACAGTGTTCACCTTGACCGAGGATCAGAATTCAAGGAGGATAGGCAAATGAGATTCGCTATGCAAAATCGAGTCACCAATTGGCTGAACGGCACTCCAAGCTCGGCGTCGCAGCTCGAAGATCCCTTCACACCGAGCTGTCGCGCTGGCAGTGACGAGGCATCGTCTATCTCGCCCTCGAAGCAGTTGCACAGGACCTCCTCGAAGCGCTCGCCCTCGTCGTCTTCCTCGAAGCACATACGTCCGGCGTTTCCCTCGAAACGCTCGCATTCGACGTCGTCTTCAAAGCGCTCATACGCCCCTCCGCCGCGGCCGAGCGTGTCCCCAGTCGGTGATGCCTACACAATGTACTCTTCAAGCTCAACCTCGCGGGCGCCCTCACCACCGCCTTCTTCGTATCACCGGTCCCATAGCCACGCCCCTCTTCACACCTTTCGTCGCACAGCCGCTACAGCAGCTCGAGCACGGGGACGTATGTTGTTCAGGCGCCCCTCCAATTTTGGCAAGTCAGGCTATGCGCCGGGGTGTGATTATCCTTCCGCGAAGGGGCCACGCGCCGAGCGTTATCGTGAGCCTTCCGATTCGTTGTCTCTCTTGCTGAGACGTACCTAATTTTTTGGGGGGCAGTATTATTAGAATGCCTGGCATGGCGTGCTTGCGCATGCCGGGCGGACCGGGGCGGTGCAGTGGCACACACTGCAGACGGCGGTATAACGGTCTTCCGGACTTTTTCGTGGGACTTGCGCATGAGTACTTCGAACGGCTTGAAATTCTTTTCAATGGGGCATTTACATGAACATCATGACACTTGTCTACTACATCTAACGACCTGCTCTTGTACGCATCATTATCGGTGATGCGCCGGCTGATGCGTCAAGCACGAATACATTTTTATGTTTAGTTGATGTTTAGACGGAAGTTACAGAAAGACGATTTCGTAGCAGGGTATATTTCGATCAAGCTCAAAAACTCTGCTTTCGAGCCAATTTCAAATGAAACACTGGTGACCGATGGCGCTTGCCGACAGATCCGGAGATCGCATCGTGCCGAGCGCCGATCGATGTTTGTTGTTGCTTTCTTCCCTCAGCTCAGCTGCTCCTTGCTGTTACACTGTCGTCTCACTCAACGCCTCGCTCAATTTCTGGAACATCTCTTGCTACACTGAGCGCTTTCCGACTCCCCGTACTCTGGAATCTCCATCCATCCATTCCGCTGGTCGCAATGCGCAATGCCCCTTGTCCATCGCCTGTCTGGATCACTACCCGGGTGTCCCTTTGTCCCAGTGGCCTTTCCCTCTAAGTAAGTATGCCCACAAGAGCACAATGAAACACTCAATGTCCCGTAGGCATGACAATACCTCTCAGCACACGCGCGGCTGGATGCTGCGCTCGGACCACTCTCGTGAACAAATAGAGATTGTACGGTATTGGGCCGGAACAATGAAAGAAGTCGTACGGATACCTTTATGAGCGACGAGGAGGTGCAGGTATAAAAACACATTGCGGTGCTTTTCTTGTACTTTTCTCTCATTCGTTATAAACAGGTTTAACCAACTGCACTGAAGACGCTCAGAATATCTTCTCTTCTATGTCGATGCATGACATCTCTCTCGACGGCACTGTGCGCGCCCCGGAGCAGAGGAAGAAGGATCATGCACGTTGATTTAATGCTCTCCGCCGTTGCCACCAGCACCTCATACCTTTTCCCAGAGTGGCAAGCCTCTACCGGACACAGCGAGACGCTTTCGTTGCCCTGAATCCAACTGCCCGTGGAGCTTCAACCGTAAATATGATCTCAAACGCCATTTCGTCACACATCTTTCCGAGGAGCGCCAGAATGACCGGTGCGTCCTTCGTCTGGCGGTATACGTCTCTTACCCACAGATGGATGCAAGTCTGTTTTTTGCCCCGAGCCAGGATGCTCCCACTCTACGCTCCAGTACTCCGATCTGATCACCCACCATGACGCCCTCCAGTACGTTGTGCGCGCAGCGCACTTTCTGCTCTCCACCGTCTCATTGGTTCATGTTACAATTAGCTCCGGTCTGGAACCCGTCGTCTGCGAGGAGTGTTCTTACTGCACGTCTGACCCGGTGCGCCTCAAACGACATATTGTCAAGCAGCATGGGCACCTCCCGAGGATAAGGCACCCCGCAAGGGACACCCGCCCCTTTCGGTGCCATCGACGGCGGATTCTGCGAGTGCAGCGTCTACAAGCGAGGACGCCACCTCTGTTGCTCCGTTTGGTTTCGGCACCAAGGGGGACGACGAGAATAAGGACGTCTATCCTTGTCCGTTTCCACTCCGCGGCCCCGGATATCGATACGAGTCTACATTCGACACGGGAGAACTCGATGTGGGCACAGCTCGCGCGCGCTCCTCTGCTCCTACGCCCATTTTTGAAGCCGCAGTCGTGCAGGCAAACGGATTGTTTCGGGTCTTTCGATTCCGGCACGACGACGACGAATCTCTATCCGTTTCTGCATCTCACGCACCTTCTCATGAAATGCCGGCCAACCGCTCCAGCAATGCCACTCTTTCTCTTCCGCGCCGTCCAAGCGTGCAGCGGCCCGTGAGTCCTTTCGATTTCGATTTCGCTGCCCCGAACCCGCTCTCGACCAATCCTCACTTGCGGCATCTTGCTCTGGAATCACGACCAGTGAGTTCTTTTCCGCCGGAGTCTCGTTCCAATTTCGACCTCGCGGGTGCGGGGCGGGCTTCAAGTTATAATATGAATGCATCGCACACGAGCACGAACATCGCGACTCGATATCGCAATCACACGCGCAGCGAGCCCCGGGTCTCCCTGCGCGGATTGCTGAACCCACCGAATGCCGAAGAGCTGCGCGCGCTCATGCAGACGCGTCGTTCGCCACTGGCAACATGAGCCCGTGATACGGACCATGATGCGGCGCGGAGCGCTCCGACCGGTACCGCTTTTTTTGATTCAGTCCTCGTGGCGCGTGTATCGCCGTCTATCTTGGCTACAAGATTCATTTCTCCGATTGCGATTCTGCTTTACTTGCTTCCTTTCACCGATTCTCGTTATTCTATTTTACGCCTTGCACAATCCGTTCTGGCGTTCGCCTATTTATTCTGTATCAGCGTTCTTATTCCCTTTCTGTCGGTGTGCTTTCTTCTCCCGTTGCATATGCCATGCCATATCTGCGCTGCTCATAACATTCAAGTTTTGGCGCTCATTTTACCAGTACCATACAGTTCGTGCATGAACCAATCATAGAGCAGACCCCAGTGGCAGGCCAAGCACTACGCCCTCACCATGGACCTCCACACACGCCACCGCACTAGTACAAGACCTGTCCAATGGATTGCCGGCGCACGACCAAGTTGAATGGACATCAGAACTTTGATGGTGCTTGATCCACGCGTGATACACGTGGGCGGATAATTCTGTTGACAATGACAATGGAGATCTCCAGACCGCCAGATCCCGGTCTGTTCCGCGTTCGGCATCCTCGAGATCAACATCCAAGCCGGATAGGCGGCGACAGACGGAATGGCTCGAAGCCCCGTAACACCTTCAAATAATAGTGCGCTTCTTGCTTCTGGCCCTCATCTGGCCCTCATCTCATTCGCAAACCTAAATTTCCTTCAAGTGGCCTTTCTCGGAGTCGAGACATGTCAAGCGTCTTTGTTGTGCGCCTTTTCTTAGCACTCCTAGTATCGGACCTCAAGCATCCCACCGTGGAGTCCGGCACTCTAAAGATGATACCACGCCTTTTGCCGTTGTAAGAGGCTCTCGCTGACCAGTTTGCTCCCGATGATAACAGGCATGCTTGCTGCGGGCGTCTTTTTTACAGCAGTATTCTCCAAGAAGCGAGATGCCCGCGGCTGTCGTCCTGCTATGCATCTCACTATGTTCTAATATTCCCCAAAGTATTCTAGCATTATACATGCACGAGCGTATGATTCGCGCTCCACGGAATGTGAAACAAACAGAAAGAAAGAAAATGGTGGATGCCCAAAGCATGGGTCTCTCCTTCCCTTTGTCGACTAATTTGTTGCACGCCAGTCCGAAGAAGCGCGCGGCGTCGAACCCACGCGGATCCCGATGCAGACATTTAGCGACGGTGGGTGACTCGGATAGGTGACTCGGATGTCGGCGGGCGAGCGGCTGAATTGAGATTCACCCAGCCACGGCCAGGAACCATTCCTCCAATCTCTTCCTTTGTTCCTCTCCTGCCCTGCTGTCACTTGAGCCTGTTCAACTGACATCTCTTTGCTCCGGGCTCCATTTTTACAAGTAAAACCCGTGTAACAGTGCACTAGCCACTGTCCGGCCGGCCCCGACGAGGACACTGACGTGGCAATCCATGGCCATCTTTGATACAAACTCCGTAACCGAAACACATCATGAACTATCGCCGCAATTGTTCACGTTGGCATTTCAGGCTTCTGTCCATTGTCTCGCTCCCACTTTGAGCCCCCTCTCGTCCTTCCCACTTGCCGCGGCTTCTGCTGCAACCTTCCGCGATACCGTTCTCTTTGCGGGCGTCTATATAAGGCTTAGGTTCGCGGCCGCAAACTCCCTCGCAACCGTTCTTGACTCTTTCCCCGCTAGCATGGATCCCCTCCGCACCGCACATCTCAACGAGGAAACCCCGCGTCAGATTTACGACCGCCTTCGTTTCTACCAATCTCACAACGCCAAGTTTATGGAATACTTTGCAGACGGGACATTCTGCATTATCTCCTGCAACGATCCGCTCCTTGACGTGAGACTGCTTGCCACAACCACATTCGCGGGCATCCAAGTACCGCAGGTGCAGACGCTCATGAACACGCTGCGGTATTTCCTCTTCGACTTGCAGAACAGTCGGCGCGAGGTCGTTCCACATCAGGGACCAGACCAGACCCTCTCGAATATGGTGTTCTGTCGCACGTATCCCGGCGGGATCAGCATCATCGTTCCTGTGCAAGCATCGCCCTACGGTAAATTCATGCTCAACCACACGTTGAGGCAGCAGGTGTCGGAAACCCCGCTCGAGGACGAGGTCCAAATTCAGCAGAAATTTGTCACGGAGGGGAATGGGTACTATTTGGATGTACGTGCGGCCGAATATGTCTCCTCGGACGCTGACTGGAGGAAAATACGTATAGGTCTTGATCAACCGTGTAATTTTGCACTTCCGAAGAGAAGTCAGGAAGTTCGAGTTGCAGGAGCGCTTACAGACAATGGTGAGGGAGCAGTACCCTTCCTCTGTGCGGGGCCCCGTCGCCGCGGTGAAGAAAAGTCCTCACCGGCGTCATTGGAGTATGGTCTCCTGAATTTGCAATTTCCCAATTGGACATATTCAGTTACGGTATGTAGCTATGCGAGGCTTTCGCGGGAAATGTACGTTATAGTGAATATAATTGAGATACGTGATTGACTCGATTTTGATGCTATACTTTCAGATCTCCGCGCGCTGTGCCGACTTGCTAGATTACGACGGATGCAGGGAAAAAAGAAACGCGCAATCATCCATTGTCAAGTTCGGAAACTGAAGTCCAGCGGGATATGCTATGACCAACCGCCGATGGCGCACAACAACATTCAACATTCATCGAGTGTTGGATAAATTTCCTCAAAACTTCGCAGTACAATTTCTCTACCACCCTCGGTCCTCATATAGACAGTTGTGAGAATACATAGTGAGGTTTGCACAATTCAGAGACGGGTTCGGTATGCGTAGGAAAAAGATGAAAATTTATCCAAATATATCCTGTTGCTACCTTACATTCCGGAGCGGCATAAAGCGACTTGACGTCACTTAAGTCCGCCATGAATTTCTCTGTTTGGTTAGGTTGAAGAACACGGCCGGGAATGTTGTGAGGCAACACAAGATTGCACGGAAGCCATGCACCATACACGGTAGACTCTTCTCGATTGAAAATGGGACAATACAGATTTTGACCTCAGCCCGCTGGCCAACTCGGTTCTCGACTGCATCGCTGGCGAAGTAACGCTTTGCGAATTGCGATGCATGCTCGGAATTTGGAAACAGGCAGTATCGTGCCATGCATGCGCAGGAGAGGTTTTAGGGGCAGCTGCCGGAGATCTTTGGCCTTATCAAGTACGTGCGAGGAACTGAACACGATGCGGGAGAAAGTGATGGCAAGTCCTTACCCACGTACAACATATACATAGCCCCTATGTGGGAGATGTACTCTACCGAGTCAGTATGAACGAATTCTGAACATTAAATTCAGTCAGATATAAGCAGCTTAAGATAGAAAAGTCCTGAAAGTTGCGATTGACAGCGGCGTGTCAGCAATTACACACCCTGTGAAATACCCTCCCATACGCTCTCCCACGTATCAACCTGCAGCTCCTTCTTTGTGTTCGAGATTTGCATCCGGTCATCGTCCGCCCATTTGCCGAATTGTTGCCTGAACCAAAGCATCCCTTCTTCGTCGAGATAGTCGGGCACGCGGAGATCAAACAGCGTGAGAGCATCAAGCTGCGGAGTCTGCACCGTGGTGATAAACATGTGGAGCTGCGCACCATTGCACCGGCATGGGGCGTCGTCGTAGTACACCCAGTTTTCGTAGTCAAAGCGGAACACGTGAAGTGTGGCAGGCGGCAGCGAGGCGAGAGCCGCACAGGCGGATTCGACACAGTGACTTCTCATCCTGAACGTGTGGAGGCCTGTCAGAGCACTGAAATCCACTGCTAGCTCGTTGTCAGCGCATCGTCGACTGAACAGAGAAGAATGTGCAACGCACACTCGCCGTCTGAGGGCGCTTCGACTCGCATCTCTTCATCGACCTCGTCGTCGTCGTCTTCGTATGTGATATGGAGCGTGAGGTCCCGCAGATGCCGTGCGCTTTGGCTGCGAAAAAGCGCGTTGAGCGCGGAGACGGGACCCCACCCGTTGTGGTAGCAGTGGAAGAGGTTAAGATCAAGTGTCTCCAGCTGAAGCGATTCGTTCGTTAGCCAGAGAAGCAGCGCTTCCGACTGGCGGGGTAGAGGCGTATGCGTAACGTCCGTAGATGTGCGAAGCGGGCCACGGGGTGTGGTACTCTGGGGAGAGAAAACGGGGACATCGCTGATCCCTTGGCTGACGAGTAGATGGAAAGAGTGCGGAGAGCGGAGAGCCCACCAACGAGCGGAAAAATATCTTCCACGACGCGGTAAATAGCGTTGTAGGAGAATTCATGGAGGTCCGGAAAGGATGGCGTCAGGCGGGCGAGGGAAAGCGGAGAGGATGAGGGCGAAGTATGGTCCACAAGAAGGATCTTCTCCAAAGGTGCTTTGGCCAGTATCTCGATAAGATCTGCCAGCATCGTAGGCACGGGCCCGGAGGGGCTGAAGGGGTCCACGTTGATGATTACATGTCGTATAGACGGAATGATCGAGCAGAAGGGAGATCTACATATGTCGAGAAAGACACCGGCATTGTTCATAAAAGGACGATCCCACCGATTGCCTCTGAAAAAGTGGTGAATCGCGATGCGCGCGAAGATGTGGTGACGAGGAGCGGGGACCCATTTCCGTGCGACGAGGCTGCAGGAGAGAAGACTGGGAATGTCGTCGTAGAGAAAGTCGAGGATGGTGTCAATGAGTTCTGGAGCAAGATCATCAGCAATAGACATGGTGGAGGGTGCGAGACAAGTCCAGTCAGGCGTCATGCCAACATCCCCATTTCGGTAGCGCGCAACAATTCGGATCGCGGCAGCACGGAAATCACCGAATGTCATCATTTGTTTGGATCAGATTCAGATCATTTTCCGTCTTGCCCGCGTGCCACGTACGCGTTGGTCGCAAAGAGTCGGACTCTTATAACAACTTGCTTGCCTCGATGCTGGGTCACTTCATCCTTACACTTTTGATTCGAACTCGAAAACTGTAAATTCTGGCACGCGGCAACCATTGGACGGCTCATGCCTATCGGCAGTCTGGTAGTCGACTGATCACGATTGAAAGCACGACTCATCTGCTCCAGCCTGTTCCCTCCGATGTGCCGATAACTTTCTTCGAGCTTACGGACCGCATTGCGCGTCGGTCCGGATAGGATAGGATAGGATAGAAGACGCGGCACGGTCCGAGCGAAGGTTCGTCTGATGACCCAGGACTTTTCTGCAGCATTCGAGATTTTGTGCAATCTTGCACGCGGATGGCGAATCTCTGTCGTTATAAGTAAGGAACATCGATCAAACATTCCTCATGGGTCTCTTGCTTCTCACTCTTGCTGCCATCTTTGGTGCGGTCAGCTCAGTGACTGTTTCGCAAACCACGTCTGCTATCACCTTCAGTAACTCGGAAATAGCATTCGAGTATGTGTCACATTTCTTCGTACCATGTGCATTGGACTTGAAGTATCGACACAAGCCTACTTAAATCCAATGGATATATCCAAAATATCGTGTACCGAAACACGTCTCTTCTAGGTCCTCTTTCAGGCCTCTCTGCTCAGGTGTACACCGACTGGCCGTCCAATGCCTTTGGCCTCGTGGCAAACAACTCGCGTCAACTCATTCAGGGCTCAGACTATGCTGTATTAAGAAACTAAGAGGAAGATACGAGGATAAAGACTTGGTTCCTATTAGTAGTGAGCATACAGTATTTATACTAACTAAAACTAACTACGGAAACTGCGGAAATATAAAGAACAAGAGAAATAATGCGGCGCAGTGCCAAAACACCTGCGGCGCAGAGAATGCGGACTACGGCGTAGTGTGCTGACTAGGCGCAGCACCGGTAATCCGGTAGGTTGAACGACCGAGTTACAACACTCCCCTCGACTAGGCAGCGCCAAGTAATTGATCACGAAGTGTTGTATATTGCGGGCGTGGCAAGGCCTTGGTTAGTATATCGGCAAGATTATCCTCGCTAGCGCAGTGGTTGAGAATAACCTCGTTGGAGGCTAAGCGCTCGCGAACAAAATGATGACGAATGTCAATGTGCTTTGAACGGCTGTGAAAAATAGGATTCTCAGCAAACCGAATAGCCGATTGATTGTCAATGTGAAGAACAGTTGGACCATCGACAGAAATACCAAGTTCAACAGAGAGTTCACGAAGCCATAGAACTTCACATGTTGTTTTAGCCAGTGCCATGTATTCGGCTTCCATGGTTGAAAGTGCAACAGTGGGTTGCTTGCGCGAAGACCATGAAATGGGGTCAGAGCCGAATAGAGCTAGATAGCCGGTTATTGAACGACGATCTACAAAATCATTCGCCCAGTCCGCGTCCGAATAAACATGCAATTTGCCATTGCCGCGAAAAGTAATACCAAGAGTGTGAGTTCCACGAAGATAGCGGAAAACACGCTTGAGTGCAGTCATATGCTCGTTACCAGGGCGCACAGAAAATTGCGACAGGTGTTGAACGGCATATGCAAGATCCGGTCGAGTCGCAACGGCCAGATACATCAGTTTGCCAAGTCCGGAGAGGTATTGATGCCGAAAAGAGGCATCGCCGATGCCAGGATCACCCTCGGCCAGAGCCGTGAGTTTTACATTGTGATCCATCGGAGTTGAAACAGGTTTACAATCACCCATTCCGACGGAATCAAGAACACGGGAGGCGTAATTGGCTTGAACAAGCCGAATTGATCCATCAGTCGGATTTCGAGTCAATTCCATCCCAAGTATGTGAGTCAGAGGACCCAAATCTGTGACCTTGAATTTGGAGGCAAGCTCCCCCTTGAGCTTGATAAGTTCAGCATCGGTACGTGCACAAAGTGTCATGTCGTCCACATGCACTGCAACTATCGTTAGTGATCCGCTGGAATCACGCCGAACATAGACACACTGATCCGCGATCAAACGAGTGAAACCGAGAGATTTGAATGCCGCATCAAGCTTAGTCTGTAGCTGATCACGCCCCAGTATATAGGTGGCGTCGTTATTACGTAAAGTGCGGAGTTTCAATTTTGCCCAAGGCTTCGCGTACCTTTCGGCACTTGTATATTCAAAACCTTACAGATAGACTCTAATGTACTATGATTCCCGAGAGGACTATCTACTCAGAACAAAGAATTACGGGCAATATCTGTGTGAATGAGCCTCAGAGAGTTTGTCAGCATTATGTCAGCAGGCTGCTGCGACATGTTCGACATCTGTCTGCAGCCTTCTTTTACCTCAAACTCTTGTACATAACCGGGCCTTCTGACACCACATACCATTCTCGGGCCTCGGACTGACAAAATACACGTTTCTTGTTAGTATATACGCGTCGAGAAATTTTGAGATTACGTAATAGCGGCGCCACCTACTAATCGATCGAGGTTAGTGACAGACTATAACACATCGAAGAATGAGATACTGTGTTATAATGTCTGTTTATAAGAGACTACATCAAGCTCTAGGTTCCAATTACGCCCAGCCTGGCGTAATCCGTAGATGGAGAGTAGGAGTCTACAGACTCTGCCAGTACCATCATTGAACCCGGGAGGCTGCTTCATATAAACCTCTTCCTGAAGTTTACCATTCAAATATGCCGCAACGACATCCATGCCGTGGACCTGCAACTTGTAATGAGCAGCCAGAGACAAGATAAACCTAAAAGTCTCTAAACGGATGGTCGGTGCAAAGGTTTCCTGAAATCAAGTCCAGGAATTTGACGGGAGCCATCGGCTACCAATCGAGCCTTGTGCCTTGCAACCAATCCAGTGTGGTCGCGCTTACGCCTGTAAACCCACAGGCTATTGATAGCCTTACGGCCTTCTGGAAGTTCAACTAACTTCCACGTACCTAAACGCTTGAGTTGTTCTAACTCTGCCGCCATAGCCGCTTCAAACTGAGCGGAATCGGGTGCGGCGCGCGCTTGCTGCAAATTCTTCGGATCATCATCCAATTCGGCAGCAGTCTGCGCGGCAAGAGCGTAGGTCAGATGTGCATTATCAGCTGCCGCGGCTTTATTTCTTGCACGAGTGGTACGTCCTGTTATACTTCCACCAATGATGTTCCTCTCATCAATTTTGCTGGAAATGTCGCGCGGAGCCATCTGCGGCGATGTACTACTCGGAACAGGAGAAGCCGGTGGAGTCGTCAACGGAGACTCGGGAACTTCCGGCTGTTGCTGAATTTGAACCGGCGGAACTGCCGCATTCAGCTTGATCCCCTGATCACCATTCTCCCCCTCAAGCTGAGGCGGGAGTGGAGCTGGTTCTCCAGCTTGGACAAAGTTGTCAATGCCATCCTCGGCATTTGACCCTTCCTTTCGAGGCTGTTCGAAAGTGACGTTTCGCGAAGTCAACACGTTGCGCGTACCCGAATTATAATATCGGTAAGCACGAGAATGTTCTGAAATCCCCACGAAGATGTACTGCTTGGCCTTTGGTTCCAGCTTGCTGATGTATTTGTTCTGAACCAGAACCCAGATTTTTGAACCAAATTCGTGCACATTCGAGATATCAGGTTTCCGTTTCCAGAAAGCCTCGAATGGAGTGATATTTTCTTTGAGAGCACGAGTCGGACACAGGTTCTTCAAATAAAATTCATAGGCAACTGCCTCGGGCCAAAGATATAGAGGTAAGTTTGCACTAATCAACATAGCGCGAGCACGCTCCATCACAGTACGATTCAAGCGCTCTGCGACTCCGTTCTGAGCCGAAGAATGGGGAGCAGTCATCTCCCATCTGATTCCTTGGGATTCCAGCCACTTCAAGACCGCTTCATTGACATATTCCTTGCCGCCGTCAAATCTGAAACACTTGGGCCGTTTGCCAGTCTGTGTCTCGATAAATGCGACGTAAGCCTTGATTTTATCTAGCACATTTTCGCCCTCCTTCGTCTTCAGAAAGCCAACCTTGCTATGAGACGTATTGGCGTCTGTAAAGGAAATGTAATAATGCTCGCCGCGAATACCCTTGGTAGCCGTCTTGCCCCATAAATCAGTGTATGTCATATCACCGATTTCATCGTATTCGCGTTCTGATTCCCGTGGAAAAGGCTTGACATGTGCCTTTCCTTGAATGCACGCACTACACTGTTCCAGGTCCGATTTCTCATTACGAACCTCCATCCCTTTAACCATACCGTGGTTTTTTAGATACTTCAGCGACTTAATGTTCAAATGACCGAGTGCATTGTGCCATTCATTCCACGTCCGAGTCACGAGCGCGTGATCCTGCGCCACTGCCTGCGGCGCCACGCGAAGCCTATACATGCGGGATACCCTATCCCCAATTGCTAGAAGCGCGCCGTTACGGGAGCGCAATTGTACCTGCTCATCCTTGAAAACTGCCGTGTATCCAGCTTCGGTAAGCCGCGCTACAGAAATCAAATTAAATGGAGCTGAGGGACAATGAAGTACGTCGTGCATAACTCCTGCACGAGTTCTCTGACCAAGAGCAAATGACAGTGGGACCGTACCTCGGCCAATAGCGGCTGTCTCGCCGATACCGGCAATCTTATGTGGCGGGGTCGAAAAATAAGCAGAAAAATCGGATTTATTGCGAACTATCGATCTGCTACATCCCGAGTCAAGAAGCCAATCGCTGGGAGTAAGAGCCTGTGCGAGTGCGGGGTCTCGTGCGAGGAAGAGGAAGTCGTCATCCTCCCCACTGTCAGATCCTTCGTCTCGCGCCATGTGCGCTCGTGATTTAAATTTTCCCCTCTGCTTCTTGTCCTGCCTAGATTTCCCTTTGTCATTACCTGAATCACCCTGATTCTTGTTCGGATTCCCATTCTTGCGGTGGTCACTCGCAAATGTCCGAGTTTGCCACATTCATAGCACTTCACCTTTGATTTGTCCATCACAGGTAATGCTGTGGCCGCGGGGATCTGCTCACGTAGCCGAGCTACTTCAGTGAGTATCCGCGCAATCAATCTGTCCGGAGACTTGATTGTGTCGTCAGGAACGGCACTTATAAAAGTGTTCCATGACTCGGTAGTGACGTGAGGACCGCGAAGGAAAAATCCTCGTCCTCGACCGGCTTCTGGAGCGTTGCTAGCTCCTGCTGGTACGAGCGCATCAATCTGATGTGCTCTTCGATGTCACCGTCGTCGGCACACTGCGCACGGAAGAACTTCCTGCGCGCCGAGACTATCCCGATCGGGCCTTTCGCCTCGAACATATCAGACAGCGTAAGCCACGCGTCTTTAGCTGACTTGCTACCGGCGATATACACCAGTACGCTGTCTGCTACGCGAAGCCGGATCGTGGCGCGAGCCTTACGATCAGCCTTATTCCAGGCAGCCTTTGCCGACGCTTCGGCAGGCTCGGCAGCATTCGCGTCGATGTAGTCGTCAAGACTCATATCAGTCAAGACGTCTAACATCTTGATCTTCCACACAGGAAAATTGTCAGCACCCCGAAGGGGCTCGATGCTAACTCGGTGGGAAGAAGAATTGTCAGACATAGTTCAGATGTTCTTGGAAGATTACCAAGTAGTAGCGTTTGTCAAATTTGTTCGTTTCGAGCTTGATTTCTCAGGTGCGGGCGGGGCCCATAACCTATTAAGAAACTTAGAGGAAGATACGAGGATAAAGACTTGGTCCCTATTAGTAGTGAGCGTACAGTATTTATACTAACTAAAACTAACTACGGAAACTGCGGAAATATAGAGAACAAGAGAAATGATGCGGCGCAGTGCCAAACACCTGCGGCGCAGAGAATGCGGACTACGGCGTAGTGCGCTGACTAGGCGCAGCACCGGTCATCCGAACTACCGAGTTACAACATCAACCGTGCTGATAACTGATATATCCACCGCGCATAGGGTCGGGTTTGAAGTCCCCCATACCCTCAGTTCGAACGCTGTTCCTGCAGCTATGAGAGGCTCAGTGCATGATGAAGACCCCGAGTCGCCGGCCCCTCTCACGCGGCTTACCACGCTGGCCCGCGAATTTGCCACAGTGGTCGCCTTTGCAACCCTCTGCGTTCTTGCTATGCTATCCGGCATACGATGCTCCATTAGGCTTGTCCTCGCCGCAACTGAAAATTCCTGCAAAGAGCATGCGCCATCGCTGAGCCGCTTAGCCCTGCCCTCGCAGACATAAAGCCACTCGCAGTTTTGCGGATCACGGCGCGTGCGGCTTGCTGGCCTTTCTGGCTGCCGAGATCATTTCGCGCATAGCGAGCACGTCTCCGCGCTGGGCTGTCGCGCGCGATGTGGAATATGGGCGTGAAAGAATCTGGATAGATCGGAAAGTGACCGAAGAATCGAACGTGGGTTTGTCTTTCATCACATTGGTTTGCGCTGACAGTGATACTGTGTCATTGAATGTCATATAGACGTGAAAAAGATTCCTGCACGTGTTCCCCTTGAGTGGGCTCTTCTTCGTATCTTGGGCCAATGTACAGTATCACTCTCTTGGTCACCTGCAAGTCCGCTCGATTTCGATACGTTGCACCGGCCTGGTCCGGCACTAAGACAATTTAATGGGACCGAGGAACCATCATTTTCGCCTACCAGGTGAAACCGGCATAAATTCGGCATTGAAAATATGAAATAATAAAAATTCATGCTATCATTGATGTGCCCTTGGCCTGGGAAAGTAAAATCTTCTTTGCTGACCCTCATGTCGCTCACCGTGAAGTAACGAATGGACGACCCAACTCTCCAAGATCAGATCTACGATGCGTACGTCCATCGACCCTCACGATTCATAGGCTGACTGCAGTCTCAGGCGCCTCAGTCGGATTCTATTCTTGCTGGGGATAGGCAAGCGATATTGCTGGCGCAACACCCTGTCCCGAAACTGACCGCTTTACGAGCCAGTCATCCTATTGTTATGAGCATATAACGACCTTGCCCTCCGAGATTGAGTACATTTGGCCGACCCGACGCTCATTCAGCTCTGCATGGTTTATATGCATACGATATTTTTCACTCTGCTCTAATATCGTAGTCATCATTGACACTTTCGGCGCTTTCTCGTACAACGTGCGTCGCTCTCTTATGTCTGGGCGCCCCTACCTTCCTCAATCAGACGTAATGACCTCGGTTGACTCGTCAATGTCTCACATGACTCAGTTGAACTTCCAATGTACCATTCATGTATTCGATGTCAGTGTAACGCCCTCAACATATGATCGGATTCCAAATATTGGTACAAGAATTCATGGTTGGATGTGCGTACAACTTCGAGTCACTGAGGACACCCGTCACTACTCTCCGATCTTGGCAGATACCATATGCCTTCGAATATACGCGATGTACGGCTTGAGCAAGAAACTTCTTGTGTGGCTGGCCTGCGTCGGGGTAATCGCCCTGGCGGTGACCATAGTGCGTGATGCTCTGTACTTGCTGGAAAGAATGCTTACCCTGGCATCAGTGGGCAATCGTACCTCAAGGCCCGAATCCAGCGGTCAGTCAACGCGCTCCCGGATGTTACCTGCCGCAGTCGAAGGAAACGTGAGTACATCGGTCCGGATTGTGCTCCCGTACATGTACTCACTGCTTCCAAGGGACTATCGTAAGAAATGCCAAACGTCGTCCCTCGCACTAGCTGACAATGTCCCAGGAGTCATCGGCGCTTGGGGAGTGCAGTGTGTCTCAAATAGCAGCCAGCTGGACCAGTGACTGAAACCGCTCTATGCAGACTTTTAGGGGACTTCATCGCCCTCTTTCTCATACTATATCGTGCGTACATACATGGTGGTGGCGCCGGTTTTCCGTTGGGATCACTCTGGAGCGTCATAATTCGCGACGGTGAGTTGTTATCTGCTTTCAAATTTGCCACATGTACACTCAATTCAATTCACAAATCTAGGGATCGTATACTTCGCGTAAGCTATATTCATGCAGCCAGGCTTGTTTGCTGATCCGCTTCCCTGAAAAAGCATGATCTCCCTCGCTAACATCGCCAATATCCTCATGTTCTACGTAAGTCGTAACATACCAGTACGCCCTCCGCCGCACTGATGATTTGTAACCGGCTTCGTCAACAGTTCGGCGATGTTCGCGCTCTCTCGTGTCCGTTCCTCTATTCAAACTCAACGCCGTCCGTTTTTAGTTATATACCTCCACCGGCCTGGCCTGGCTCACTTCGGTGTGCGTCCCCTTTCTTCCATCAGAGTGGACCTTGAGAGGATATGCCAACTCTTAGGATCTCCGTAACCATGATCCTCCGTCTCATAATCAACCTACATCACGCCGCGTCGTACGATGCGACAACCTTCGGCGGGACGCTCACAGACCCGTTACATTTTGTCAGCTATGCACGTGCGCCGCAGGATACGCGAGGTTCATGGGTGCAGGAACCTTGATTCAAGTTACGGATATCAACTACAGTTTGTAACATAGTGATCATGAATAATGCCTAATAGTCAATGAAACCTACAGGGACCAAGAATGAAGAAATTGTCTCGCTTCCCACTTGCAAAGCCAGGTGCTTTAGTTCTTCCCGCCAACGATTATATGAATGGGGCACGATGGTACACCGGGGTGACGAGGATCCAAGTCTCGAAATCGTCGGTCTTACATTATTTGAAGCTGCTGCTTATCATAGCCGACTGCCAGTCCGCCCATTCGAAGTAAACGACCACCGAGCATTGCTTGACTTTCTGTCCTAGTCTCCTGAGTACCGCCTATTTAATGAATCGCCACGGATCTCGCTCAGTGCGTCAACTTTTACTCTCCTGGGTACCGACTAATTAGTGAAGGTACTTACTCACTAGTCACCACGGTCCAAAAACATACCGTCACACCGCCCCCACCTCCTCAATCAAGCGATTGATTTCGTCCTTCGAGAATCGCCCCTTGTTGGTGCTGACGGTGATGTTGTTTGACGCGCCTGTCGCCTTATCGTATGCAGATACGTTGAGGATCCCGTTCCTGTCGATCTCAAAGGTGACTTCGATTTGCGGGACATACCGGGGCGCGCGTAGGATACCGGCGAGTATGAATGTACCTAGCAGATTATTGTCTTTGGCACGCTCACACTCGCCTTCGTATATTTCGATGTCCACTTGAGTCTGGTAATCCGCATACGTCGTGAACACGCCGCTCTCCCGAGTTGGTATTGCGGCATTGCGTGGAATGAGGATGGCCATGGCGCCCAGCGGCACGGTGTCGATACCAAGGGAGAGCGGAGTGATATCCCGAAGATTAAGAGCGACGCATTTGGGGGCATTGTGGGTCTCGCCGGCCGAATTAGTCTTCTGCGCAGGACCGAAAAGACTAGCCGCCTCGACCTCATGGGAGATGATGGCTGCATCCACAGCGGCCCCGCAGGCAACGGCTTCATCGGGATTGATGCTTTCATTGAGCTGCTTGCCGTTGAAGAACTGCGACAGAAGTGTTCTTATGTATGGGATGCGAGAAGAGCCTCCGACGAGGACAATCTCGTGCACATCCGATTTGTCGATTTTGGAATCATGAAGCACTCTCTGAACGGATGTGAGAGTGCGGCAGAAGAGGTCCTCGCAGAGCTCCTCGAAGCGTGCCCGTGTCAGGCACATGTGAAAGTCGATCCCTTGAAACAGAGAGTCGATCTCGAGAGAGGTCTGTGCGGTGGCGGAGAGGGTGCGTTTCGCGCGCTCACAAGCCGTGCGGAGCCGACGCATGGCACGAGGATCGGAGGACAGATCTGAGGAGAAGATACTCGAGTTAACACGGCGCTAGCCGAGGCGTGAAACTTTACCCTGGTTGTTGATGCGCCTGAACTCCGCAACAAAATAATCCACCAGACGATTGTCAAAGTCTCCGCCACCCAGGTGCGTGTCACCCGCAGTGGCTTTGACGGCAAATTCGCTGTTTTCGATGGTCAAGAGAGACACATCAAAGGTTCCGCCGCCCAGATCGAAGATGAGGACGTTTGGCGCGCCTGACCCGGCGAGCTTCTTGTCGAGACCATACGCAAGAGCAGCAGAAGTAGGTTCGTTGATGATGTGGAGGACATTGAGGCCGGCGATGGTGCCAGCATCTTTAGTGGCTTGGCGCTGCGAGTCGTTGAAGTACGCCGGGACGGTCAGGACGGTGTCTTCAACAGGCGTGCCGAGATATGCCTCTGCCGTCTCCTTCATCTTGAGAAGGATCATAGAACTGATTTCCTCTGGTGACTGATGGAAGAATCAGAGCATGGATATGCGAGATCAATCAGATGCGCACGAATTCTTTCGGTACACCACGGTACTGGACGCGAATGTATGGCCTGCCCCCCGATCGACCACGGCAAAGGGGAAGTGCTTCATATCAGCCTGCACCTCCTCGTCGTCAAATTTACGACCAATTAGCCGCTTCACATGGAACACACTCCATCAACGCGAATGAGACCACCGCTGATGAAACGCAAAACGAGATTTGCACATACGTGTTCGCAGGATCCACTGCCACCCTATCTTTCGCCGCGTCGCCGATAAGTCGGCCGTTGTCAGAAAACGAGACAAACGAAGGCGTAGTGCGGTTGCCCCGGTCGTTGGCGATAATCTCAAGGCGATCGCCTTGCCAAACGCCGACGCAACTGCATATGGACGGTCCGTTAGATCAAACAACGCGCGGACTCGGAAGCGGTTCCATACGAATAGGCGGTTCCCAAGTCGATTCCAATAGCCTTCGAGGCAACTCTCATCTCAAGCGTCGACTCTTCTCTCCGCTCTTCGGAAGACCCGGGCCCGTCATTTTGACGGACGGGTCGGAGCCCTAGCTCAGCGTCCTCCACCGGTGCGCATCTAAGCTCTGTTGTGTGCGGCGAAAGGACCTCTTCGCCGCGGTGTGTCGCGACGGTCGGTGTATCAGTATCGATATCTTTCACGGCGATAGGGAAATCTGACAACCCTTCCCCAACGAAGTGCGTCCGAGTCTCATCACCGGAGCTAGCGGTGAAGAAGACAGATGGCGAGTGCGAGGCCGGTTCGGGCGGCTGCTCCTTGCACGATAACTCGACTGATGGTGCTCCTGAGTTGCTTCCAAGAGGGGGCTGCTGTTCCTATGCGACGTCAAATATCATCGGTGCATAAGGGCAGTGGATATGCGGCAAACCTCCTCTTGGCTTCCAACGGTATAAGGGGCACGAGTGCACTCCATTTCGCCCTTGGGCATACAGGCGACGATTACGGGTTCCATTTCCAGCGCGTGCGTCGGCATCCATTCGTTTGGCAGCCCGGATGCCGGAAATTCAGGCAGTTGCAAGGAGAGTCGGGCCGTCGGCTTGTCGCGCACCTCCACCTCCCGATGTGCGCCTGATCGTTGCGGCCTATCCCGGTCCTCGACAAGAATGCCTGGGGTGACGGTCTTTTCTGCCACCTGGCAGAGATGGGACTGGCCGCCGAAATGCGAGAACGAGGGATCTTGCCGCCGTCCTTGTGTTTCGGGGGAGCTCGCGCCGGGAAGCCGATGTACCACCTGAGGAGTCTGCTTTTCCAAAGTGGCTGCATCACGACTTTGACCGTCGGCCGCCTGATTCCGCTGGCTGAGATGGGCCCGTGCGCGACAAGCGAGGAATGCCACGACAACACAAAAAAGTAAGCCGCTCAAAACGCAGCCCGCGATGACGCCTGCGCGCTTCTTGTGATTCGAGGTCGTGGGGGACGATGAGAGAGTCAAATTTTGACTATCACTGTTGGAGTGGATTCCGTGGGCAGCATCGATCCCAGTGTCATCGACAGAAACGGCATGAGATTGGATGGCGGCGGAGACACAGGAAAGTATCTGAAGTTGTAGAAGGAGCATCGTCAGTGAGGCACCTCGTTCGGAGGGGGGCAAAGGAGAAGAAGGGAGGAAGTACGCGGGATATAAAACCTTCCACGCGTCCCGGTGGAACCACTGCAGCATGGGATTCTACACGTAAAATGATGCACCGTTGACGGTAGACAGATACTTAAGGTAAGACCAGGCGCTTGTTCTGAGACGTTTCGGGCGACTAGCCCTTGTCCTTGTCACTTGACCGCCAGCGTCCTGGATCTAGGAAGTAATCCAATTACTTATTCGAACGTCCCTATGACTATCTGGAGGAGACTGAGTCAAATTTCGGAAAGCAGGCAGTGAGAAGAAAACTTCGAATGCAATTAGAGCGTTGGATGAGAATAGAGTATCAACAAGGGCCCATGGTCAATGGCAAGTGAGTGTGGGGAAAGAGTGCCACGCATAACTCCGATTTAGCGTAAGTAATGACTAATAGTAAATGCTATCCGCCCAATATCCTGCACGCATGCTCCGCGCTCGAAACAAAAGTACATGTAAGTATCGCAGTCCTCATCGAGTCTCGACTAGTACCAACCTCAGGCGAATCAACCATCCCATCCATAAAATCGTGGTCACAAGTCCTCATAGCGCGGCGGAGCCGTCGTCGTAGACCGAACGTCTTCATCCAGCACAGAATTTTGGTCCACAGATCTCTCACCCTCTCCCCCGACAAATCCACCGTTGCTAGTCTTATCAACGCTCGGTGCCCTGGCCCGCGGCACACTCCCAATGGCGGTCTCAATATCCTGTCGCTGCCGCCGCCGATCACCTGAAACGGCGCGGCACGCAGCGTGGCAGCAGCAGAAGTAGCTTGCGACGACAATCAGCACGACGCCAACCACGATTCCCGCTACGGCGCCTGGGGGATATGCACGTGCTTTGGTGTCGGTATATGGGTTGACGCGGAGGTGGCAGCGGGCTCCGACGCTGAGGACTACGAATGCACGGCTCAGCAACAAACTAAATGTGGCTATCGGCGACGTACCTGCGCTGCTGCGCGTCCGATTCGCAAGACGGCGGGAAGCACTACCATCAGCGTTGACGCTGTAAAAAGCTTCATCATGTCCTGGTCGGGAAAGAGCGCCCTCGACGTTCCATCTCTTGAGTCTTGACTCTTAACCAAGCCGGGCTCCGGTACACGTGCTTTGATGTCGCGTCTCACATGGCAGTGCAGCGCAGCATCTCAGAGCTGTTCCTTCTCATTATCAGGAACCAACTGATTCCGCAGCGCAGTAAGTCCAGATCCAATTCATTCATTCCGCATTCCGAACGAGTCTGATTCGCACCCTTCGGAAGAGGTCGCTTGACCCGGCAAAGAAAAGCAGACTGCCGCATCGGGCCCCTTGGCGTTGACACTGGAAAACGGCAGAAAGTATCCAGTAGTTAGTCTCATCATTGACCGTCGAATATGGACAACGAACAGCTGCACCTTCCGATGGCCCTCGGGACTGTGCGTTTGCTCGATGCATATGCGGCCCTACTCGCAACCCATCGCTCGCAGGATCCGATTGGCATCGGCGACTCGACGAGAAGAAAGGGTGTGGAATGCGTCGGCCTGGGCTGGACATTTTAGCTTTCCGTCTTTCATAATAACACGTTACCGTGAATATTTTTCAATGCAAGAGAGGACGAAGCCAAAGAAAAATCGGATTGATGCTGACGAAAACGCGTGTCTGCGCGCAAACGACATGAATCGGTCTCTACTGCTTTCGCGAAAAGATGTGGGCGTTTGATCACCACTTTCTCCCCATCTGAACCCGGAAACATATTTCAGATACCGGCATGTTTCAGCACAATCCAAATGGCACTCACCGCCTCATGTAGGCATTTTGCGAATCTGGCAAACTCGACCTTGCAGACGTCCTTGGAGAGTCGGTGTACGTGGCAAGGATGCACTTCCCATAAAGAGCGGCGTGCGTGGAGCATGTGGTTGTGGAGTGGA
>QVIE01003214.1:0-15656 GCA_013387415.1 Panellus pusillus | reverse complement strand
GTGGATCAGGTCTTCAAAAAAGTCGAAAGCAGCTACCCCAGCTCACAACTTTGGATTTACAGTATGTCTCTCCAGAGTTATTGAAGGCCAGGGATCTCGATTTGGCTGTCCCCGGTACATATTGTTATCCTTCTGAACATTCGCTCATCTCGTTCTAGGGACGTATCGTAGCGGGCATGATGTTATTCAAATTCAGAGATTTAGCCCTAAATTGACGGTTATCGCATCCAAACAACGTCCTCGTCGTCTCTGTCTGACCGGCAGTGATGGGCGGGATTACCAATATGTCCTCAAGGGTTTGTTCATATATCCGATTCGACACCCTTAACTATCTTCTGTTTTAGGACACGAGGATCTCCGCCAAGACGAGCGTGTCATGCAATTGTTCAGTCTCGTCAACACCCTTCTTTCGGTTGATACTCCAAGTTTCAACGACGGTTACACATCCAGCGATACCCAGTCATACCCTTAGCCCCGAACGCAGGCCTGTTGGGATGGGTGCAGGACAGTGATACACTTCATGTTCTGGTTCGGGACCACCGAGAGGCCCGCAAGGTCGTGCTGAATATTGAGTACCGAATGATGATTCAGGTGCGGGAAACTATCGTTCTATCTTATTCGAGGCATCCACACGTCGCGCAGATGGCCCCGATTACGAAAATTTGACTCTGCTACAAAAGATCGAGGTCTTTGAGTATGCTCTGGAGAACACAACAGGGCAGGATTTGTATAGGGTTCTGTGGCTCAAGAGCACCAATTCCGAGCACTGGTTGGAGCGGCGGGCGACTTATACGCGCTCCCTCGCTGTCAACAGTATGGCGGGCACATACTTGGTTTGGGTGATCGACACCCATCTAACCTGCTGCTCGAACGGAGCACCGGGAGGTCATTCACATTGACTTCGGTGACTGCTTCGAAATTGCCATGCACCGCGAGAAGTTCCCCGAGAAATTTCCCTTCAGGCTTACTAGGATGCTTACACACGCGATGGAGGTGAGTACTCGATCGTTTCTAGACTAGACATTCTTGCGTATGGCTCGTGCAGGTCAGTGGCATTGAGGGCAGCTTCAGAAATACATGCGAAATTACCATGAGGGTTTTGCGTGACAACAAGGAATCTCTCATGGCTGTGCTGGAGGCTTTTATTTACGACCCGTTGTTGATGAATTGGCGACTCACCCCAGCCAAGTCCGGACGTTCGAAGAATTGGTGAGTGGTGTATGGCAGTCAAAAATATTCATTATATCTCCCGTAGACTCAGATCCTCAGCGCGTCGCTGAACTGGCTCGAGTCGCTGCGCATCCACAGGGGCCGACTCGCAAATTGAAGGCAGACGAGAACTATATCTTCAGTGGTTTGTTTGCTTCTCTGTGCTACACACCAGCCATCCCTGAGTCACTATGTCTGTAGAACTATCGGGAAACCCTAACGTTCAAGAAGTTCGCAATAGCAAGGCTCTCTCTGTGTACAATCGCGTACAGAACAAACTCACCGGTAATGCAAGCATGTCCATCACTCACCGAATACTGATTCGTCTATCAGGGAAAGACTTCGACCCGGAAGTCCCGTTATCTGTCGTTGATCAAGTCGACAAGCTAATCCTCCAGGCGACGTCTATTGAAAATTTGTTGCCAATGCTTTTCGGGCTGGTGCGTGCAGCTCGTGTCTTATTGTTTCTATTCTTACAACTGCCACCCCAGGTGTGCTTTTTGGTGATCTACTGCCAATATCTGTATCTATCTAGCACTAGTAGTAGACCTATTGTATTTCTATGCTGTAATGGACAAACTTTCTCAACGCGAGGTCCTGAACCTGCTACAAAGATTGCAACTCATCCATGCGAGCTAAATTTAGCGAGTATGTCACCGTCTCGTCTGTTTCAACTTTCCGCGCCGCTGCAATCAGTGGCAAGTGCTGAAGTGCAGGCGGACCCGGGCCCGCGGTCTCAACGTTTGAGATACTCATACTGACACCCGTAGTTATGGGTTGGATCTTGTGCAACCCACTACCTACTCCTTCCTGCATAGCAACGGGCAATAATCGCATCGACGGACGCAGTCTTCAAGATGATCTCTTCCCGTCTTCTGAGCTTGTGCTTCAAGTTCGAACTTCGTAGCAACGTCCGCGGCGTGAATCCTCTTCCCGCCAAGCCACAAACGTAATGAAGAAAAACACTTGGCATGAACGCGAACAGGTTGTGGCCACCAAATCGTCGGCTCCACCCAATTCGAATTCATTACCTTACCTTACTATATATATACAAATCAAGAATCACCATAGCCCGGTAACGGCTCATCGTATACAGTCCCCCTGGCCTCCAATCGCTTAAGACGCTGTGCTATCTCAGCCATCTGTCCTTCCAGATTGCTGGATGGGACAGGAGATACCATGTCGGACTGTGGAGATTGGGCCGACGATGGGGATTGCATATGGGTGGACCGTCGACGGGGACTGAATCGTCACTGGGTATTGCATGAAAGAGGCAGGAGATGGCTGCACTGTCCCAACACCGCCCTTGCGTGGAGGCAAGATTCCGAGCCTCGGTCTCTCCGTCGCGCGGACGAACCCCGCTTCTAGCTGGGGTGCTGTGTCGAATGCCTCCATTTTCGGTGTGGCGGTGGGGGTGCGCTCGGCTGTGGACCTCGGCGTGGTGACCTTCGCAAGAGAATGAACCAGAACACGGAGAACCCAATCACTAGCGCCAGTCCCCGATGATGCCGCCAACAATCGCACCTGCTGGTGGTGTAGATTTAGCTACATGAAGAATCAAACATCAATCAGGTCGGGAAGTGCTGTTCGAGTACCGCGACATACGTGAGCTCGTCGCCGTCGCGAATGGGGAAAGAGTAGCAACAGAAGTCGGCCCACTGACGTTGTCGGCGGCAGGTTTGCAATTGATGTCGGCGACGGAGTGGGAATTGGTGTTGACACCGCGACCGCGAGTACTTCAGCAGTGGGTGCACCTGAATTAGCGACAGTGCCGGCAACGACACAGTCGCCGAACTCTGGACTGATCAAAGTGCAGGCGATCCCTTCTCCTGGTTCGCTCCACCCGGATGCAGAAGCGATAATAGTACGTGGAGCTTTTTGGATGTTAAAGTCATTGCACTCGGTTGAAAGTCTCGCTGCTCACTTGGAAAAGGGATGGCCTGCGTTGTCGCAACCCCAGCGTTGGTGGTGATGATTGTCTTGGGGTTGAGAGCCTGGTAAAGAAACGTTGTAGCAGAACCGTCGCTGGCGGTCCCGAGGGGAATCAACGGCAGGGTGGACGACGCGCTCAGTAAGCGACCTTGTCCGAACTGCCACAATGTAACAGCTGTCGCAACGCCTTGCGCCGTGCTGAAGACTGAAGAATAATTGTTCATTTTGGAGTGTAAGAAAAGACGAGGAACTGACCAGTCACCCCGAAAACGAAACCAAGAAAATGAGTGCCTTGAGCAATGACATGACTGGCTGAGTGTTATGCTGTCGCATTTCTGTGGTTCTTCCGCAACCGAATGTGTACTTACATGCAAAGCGGAGAAGCGGCAGAAAGCGGGGCCAAAAATCGAAGAGAAAGAAGTCTCCTGAGTGTCATCGCAGGCATTATATCGGGTGAAGGCGAGTCCACATGTGTACCGCTGCCGTGCTTTACTGACGGAAGAACATCTGTCATCAGAGATTGACAAAGAATAGAATTCGCAACGGACACCCCTTGATCCTGGTAGGTAACCCGGAGTTAAGCTAGCAGGATACTAGCTGATACTAGGCTCCAGCGGGGTTCGATACTGGGTGTTAATGGTACCTGCCTTCTTCGCGGACCAGTTAGGCCAGGAAACCGATCCTGAATCTTGCTGTCCCGGCTCCGAGTGGGAAACGCGTAGGACAGGGAGTACATAGATGCAACTGGCAGAACCCAGTAGGCAACGGCGGCTTGTGCCTGCTGCGCACTGCTGCAGCTCTGAGAAACAGAGCCGCAACACAGAGAAGAGAATCTGAAATCCAAGTTGCGAGGCTATCAGGCCCCCTGGATGTGATACTACTCGTGGTTCAACGACGAGATTGGTATGTTTCGCATCCCAGATGTCACCGTCAATAACGCCGCCACCACTTGGATAACTGGAAGCCGGATCCGGATTTGGGTCAGGTCAGACCCAAGCTAGGGTATTACTGGCCGAGCCGGAGACGGCAGAACAGTATCGAGAGAGGCTGTACCAGAATGTGTTAGCCATAGTCTGACATCGATCGAATTAGCAGCAACGGTCATCAATTCGAAAAGGCAGTCGCAGCAAGCTGTTCGCTAAGTTTCCGGAGATCTTTGGTCGGAAGCAAAGATGGTCGGACTAGCTTGACATGCAAGGTCAAATTCGGATCGTGAATGCTGCTTGACGATATGGGCTTGGAGTTGTGCCACTAGACCTAGCAATGGTTCACGGCGGAAAGAACTTGAAGAAATTATCAGTCGCCACGAGGCTCGGATATCAGTCACGTGCACAGGGCTTCACCAGCCTACACTCTGCCCATAGCATCTTCAACGTCCTACAACAACGCGGATAGAGATCCGCGCGTGGCCTTATACCCTCACGACACCATTTTACGAACCAGAGCCCAACCAACGCGGATTTCTTGAAGCACTTGTATTTTCCTCATAGCTTAGCTTTTTGCTCCGTCACTCCTTCTCCTTTTCCACTACAATATGCTCTCCCCCACTCTCTCCAATTCCAAGTCACTCGCCAGCATCAAGGCGCCGTCATCTCCCGGATCCCCGTCTTCGGCCTCGTCATCTAAATCATTGAATCAGGAGGACGAAGGTCATTAACGCAGTCCGAACGCGTATGCTTCTGGTCTCATGCCACCTCCGCAGAAAATCTGACTATGACCGCAAAACTTCCGACATCCAACGAGCTTGGCAAACGAAAGAGCCAGGAGTACGTCGCGTCCTCCGCCGCTGCCAGGCCGCATTACTCAATGTTTGCCAGAGATTTGCGGCTTTTAGCCATCTCTACCCATATGACAGAGCTCTCTTATACTATTTCTGATATTCAAACGCGTATATTTGGTGCGTCATTCTACATGCTCTCTCTGGGGCTTTGTCTGATGCCTATCCCGCGCAGAGATTCAGGAACTTCGTCACAAGTCGCAAGCCGCGGGAGACAGCTCAGGGACCACCACAATCATCGACCAATCTCTCATGAGTCTGGATGAGCGCATCGAAACCGTGTCAAAAGGCATGAAGTCGATAAACGACATGTTGGAGCCTATCCTGCAGAATGCTCCTACACCGACCGTTTCGCAGTCCGGACAGACAAGTGAAAATGCGGTGATACTGCGCAAACATGCCGAACTGGTTGCCGAGTGGGACGCGGTCCAGGATGAAAGCGATGTCCTGCGGGAGGAGTTGAAGGAGGATAAATGGTTAACGGTGTTTCGGACAGTTACAGACCAGGCGGATGGCATGATGTCGAGTCTGGAGAAGGCTGTGAATCGTTGCCAGGTGCGTTTCATCTCCGCGATCTCTAAATTATCCCACCGAAGCTTTTGTAGGAGTTCATATGGCAAATCCACAAGCGGTCTGAAGATCCTCTCTCCTTTTCCACCTCATCGGATTCCTCTCAGCGAAGCGACAAGACTTCCACCATTGAAGTGTATAATTCCCTTCTCGAATCATTCGAAGCGAAGAAAAAGTAGGCCTTTTTCGCTACTTTTACATCCGCGTTCTCACGATGCAACATCAGGCACTATATGCCCGCCACTTCCAAAGTTCTCTCTATCATAGACAAAGGCGTACGGGATCGCGTCACTAAGAATGGGGAAACTCTCCGAAGACACGCCGAATCCGCTCAACGGTGGAAAAATTTGAAGGACAGGATCGCCAGAACCGACACAGAGATGGAACTAGCGCGTAAATCGCTTCTGGGGAACGATTCGCTTAGCGAGAACGGTTCCAGTGCATCCGGCGCGACGTCTCATACTCGCAACGGTTATCTGAACACCCCGACCGGTGGCCAAAAGAGGGCAGGCAGCGCTACGAGCACTATTTCGCGCTCGATTTCTCCCTTTCGAAAGTTTGCGCGTAAGATTGCTGGCAACACCGTCACTCCCCTGACGATCAACAAACTTACTCGGACACCTTCGTCAGAACCGCCTCCTTTGCAGAGTAATCGACGGAACCGAGTATCAATATTTGGAGGTTTTCGATCTGGACCGACCTCGACGCCTACTACACCTGATCGACCTGGCCACAAGTATAGTCAGAGCGCTACACCGAAACTCCACCGCATGGGTCCAAGGTTAACGCCTCTAGGACCAGTCTAGCGACAGGGACTGTGAAACAACCTTGGAATAGTTCAACGAAAGTGGCAGATGATCGATCCTCAACGGTGAAGGCGACGCCACCGAAACGCTCTCCGTCGGCGGCTGGGACATACAATGATATGCCATCTCTTGGTGGGATATTCAGGCGGAGTTTTTCGCGCACCTCAATGGCGTCCTCTCGTCCGTGGTCTCCAGTCACATCTTCTGTATCAACCACACAGTCATCTTCTCGGCCACCTCCGCTGCCCAACTCGCACCCGCCCCTTCCTTCCTTCCGCCCTCCTTCGAGAGGCGCCACGCCTTCTCGCCCACAGACTCCCTCTCGTTCTTACACACCCACGTGCCTACAACGCCTCGAGCGCGTCCGAAGACGCCAAGTCACATCCCCGCCCCAAGTAAAAACTACGTTCTGTTGCTCCCCCACAGTCTGATGACGGTGGGACGACGAGGGAAAGACTACAAGTACTGCATACAGCGCAACTTCTCCTACATCTACCTCTGGCGGCTCCTCCCACCCACCACGGCCACCGAGCCGGTCGATGATTCCCATCCCGACCCTTCATCTATCTTCCGCCTCGCGGCCTGGATCGTCCATGTCGGATAACATCGACGGGACGTTCAAGTCAGCTGCTGCGCGTGCTCAGACACCCGAGTTTGCCCTTCGTGCGCGGGTGCAGCAGCTTCCTGTGTTCCCGGAACGCCGTCGCGGCCAGGGGACGGCCATCGTTGCCGAGGAGCGGTGGTAAGCTCCCGCCTTCGGAGTTTCCGCGACGGGTCGACGAGTCGTGCGCAGTCGCGCTCTGGGTCGCGGACAGGGACGTACACGCCGACGCTGGACAACGGGCCGCTGCATGAGTATGTGCCGGGCAACCCGAACGACCCGCTCGACGCGGAGGTGGCGTTTGTGGTGAACTCGATCTCGCATGGGCTGCTAGTGGGCGCATCGACCCGCCGTTGAAGAAGATACCGAAGGAGGGGGAGGAGATCAAGGCGCAGTATGCGTTCTCGAATGCGCTGAGCCGGAAGGTGATTACTTGCCGGCTGACGACACTGACGCGCTCGGGGAAGGCGGACATCATGGTGACCAAGAAGGTTATGTGTCGAGTTGGTGGGGGTGGCAGGACCTGCACTTGTACATCTTGAATCGTCAGGCGGGGATGTAAGAGACAGTGTCACTATTTTCGTATATACAGCATGCCGCTTTCATCGTAGCAATCGTAGCCTATGGAGTATATTAAATTGCACCAAAAACTAGAACGGCTGGAGCAGTCTGGTCTTGTCGGGATCAAAGGCACTGTCCCGCATTGAATATACCTGTCCCGTAAAGACCCGTTTTTGAGGACTCGACCAGAGCGACTGGACCTTTGGACTGCATAAAATGGGGGTCCTTTAGTAGAAACGGGTACCCAGATACATGTCGAATTCCGAACGGCCTCACGAGCACATCATAGTCGTGTTGAAGCGGAAAGCAGCGTTCAAGTCGATACCTGCGCAGCTGTTCCCGCCGAAAGTGCCGTTCAAGGGTCTCGTCAAGGACCATTGGGCGCAAGTGCAGCCACGTCCATCTGCCGCACATTCGCATCCGTGTCCGTAGCACTAGTACTGTGCCGGTCAAGTCCGCGTCTGTTCCGTCTCTGGCCGAGTCCGCCGTTCCGTCTCTCATCAGGTCCGACACTTCCTCCTCGTCCTCGCTCGAGATGTCGGATTATCTCGAGTCGCAGCCGCAGAGCCAGAGCCGTGTTCACCCGGCCGTGTACGCCGAGCCCGAGGTCCCTGATCCTTTCCTAATCGACGACGACGAGGAAGAAGAACAAGCGGAATCGCAGCATGTTCTCGCGCAGGTCCCGCTCGCTGCGCCTTCGTCTCCGAATCCCTTGAGCAGCCCGCCCAACCGCAATAAGGACGTGCCGCCGCCACCACAGTCCGACAGCGATGAGGAGGAGCCGCCCGAGCTCTACCTCCCTGGCTATGTATTCCTACAAGTACGTCCCGCCCTGGATTGTCTGAGTTTTCTATAACCTGTCCAAAGTGTTTTTACCCATCCCAAATGTACGAGCTCCTTCGAATCTACTGGTATGGTGGATGCGACCATCTTCATGTACAACTAGACCGATCCTTTGACTACCCTTGTCAACAAATATATTCATCCCCCTGCATCGCGGCCTGTTCGAGATCTCAACGGCGAGTGGCAACGCACCGACTTTCATACTTTAGTCGTGAGTCTTGGTGAGACGAACACGACGCAAATTCAGTACCTCCACAGATGTCGAACAGTTGGAGAGCGCTGGCGCGTATGGCGCGCGACAGGATCGTGTCATCCGACCCCGAAGACCTGCCGCTTATCCTCGGCTTCTGGTACCTCCGTCTCTCCTCCCTCGCGCGCATGCGCCTCTTTAATCAAACGACAGCCGAGTGCACCAATCTCTTCTCCGTCCTCAATGCGACCACGCCCCCGGGGCGCGGGAATGGCTATTCGACCGCGTCCTGCCATTTGAGCTCGAAGTAATGTACGCGCGCCTCAAGTACTGGACTGGCGACCACATGGCGTACCTTGACGCGCTCTACGCGCTGCTCAAAAAATGCAAGACTCGCTCCCGGCGTGCCAAAGGGGAGCCCACGGCCGTGGCGATGTGGAAGGAGCGCGGCTCGCGCATCTGCCTCATCATCGCGTCGCAGTTCGTGGAGATGAAAGATTTCGCCGCGGCGACCAGGCTGCTCGAGCCGCTGTGTAGGCAGGAGCCTGACGCCGCGGTCCCTGCGCTGCGCTCTGCCATCGCGCGCGTGCATCTGCAGAGCGGGAATCTCGGGATGGCTGCAAAGTACATTGCCGAAGTGGCGGAGGATCCGACGGCCCCGCCCGCCATGAAAATGATGAATGCGGCGCTTCTGGCGGCGGCCGAAGGCGATTGGCCGCATGCGACACAGCTTTTGCGTTCCGGCATCCTTGACGACGCGCAAAACTATGTTGTACGTCCTCTCTCCTCTCTCGTTGGCTCAGCGATCTATAGTCTCCTACCAGGCTGTGAACAACTTATGCGTCGCGTTGTTAAGTCAGGGGAAGCTGAAAGAGGTTTGGTCTTCAGTACTGGCAGGGCGTTCCCATTTTCAACCGTGGCCCACATTTCAGGGGATCGAGGTGATGGAAAACGCCCTGAAGACCTCTCCGGAGAGCGTCGTGATCGCCGAACCTTTCCTCTTCAACCTTTGTGAATCCTCTTCGTTCCTCTACGCAGCATTCTCTATTCACATTGCTTTCTTTACACCAGCCACCTGTATGAGCTGCGAGCAAGCACCGCGATCGACAGTAAACGCAAACTTCTGATGGAGGTCGCGCAATGGAGCGGTGGTTCGTGTCACTGCGTTTCCTTTTGTTTCGGTGATTTTGGACTCAAAATCATCCGCTAGATGGGCTGAAGACAGCTTGCCTCAAGATGCCGTTGAATTGAAGCTGCACGTCGTCTGTCTGGACAGATCCTCGATACCAATTGTATGTACGTAGTAGAGTCGCTCTTGCCAATTGCCTTGACGCATTGCGCGTCGACACGACCCCGTCCACCACCACTGCGCCCGCCTGCAGTCACCTATGTCTCTGGGTCTTGACCATAGGCCAGGAGACCATTGATGCTCCAAAGAGACTATGGTGTCGGGGTGGCAGACGACAAGAATTAGTCGATCAACTATTTAATATCAGGTGTCCAGATTGCAGGTTCTGACCGTCCGATATCCCGCCATCTCGAGTCTGCCACGAGTTCTTTTGGTTCCGGTTTCATTTTGTAGCGGGGGATGTGAAGCCATGGTAGCAGAAGCAATGATTGCATACGACACAACCTCCGAACGAAGCTGGGTCCCGTGGTGAAAATTTTCCATGTATTATACGCTAACCTTCAGCCCCAGCGGATGTCTGATGGCCCGCAGCTATCCGCCTGCACTAGCGTGCCTTGCCCTCCGACTCTCGCGCAACGACCATGCACCACGAATCCTCAGAGTCCCGAGTTCTGCCAGCCCCCGCAGCGTCCGCACCCCAGATTAAACAATTCTGATACGGTTGCTGTTGCACCATTAATGTTTCAGTATCACTGGATTTTACGATTCTGAGGTTCTGCTGAGGTCTTATCCGAGTCTCGTCGATACAAGGCCCGCACTCGCAAGAGGCAAACGCTGAGGACAATGGAAACCTGCACTGTATGATTCGTATACACCGCGAGAGCGAGTATTCAACGCCGCCAATGGAATTGCTTTTTGAACCTGCGTCTGAACCAGTCCTCTTCAAGCCCAGCAGACTTGAGTTGCCCAAAAAGCTTCTGAAGCGCAGTTTCGTATTGCGCTATATCGTCATCGCTTACTGTGAAATCCTGCTTCTGAAACCACTTCCATTGAACTGCTCCACGAGCGTTTCGGTAACTTCTCTGCCATTCGGAAGTACAATTGTGGCGAGGGACTGGATGGCCTCAGAGTTGGCGGCCCAGATCTTTTCCAACCTTAGGCGGCTGTACATCAGCGACTTCAAGGTTCCGACAACCACCTGTTCCATGTCTACAGAAGCCTACTGTCATGGATCAGGCACATCGAACCACAAAGAATGATGAACCCACCGGCGTGGACCAAGACTGCAGTTCAACGATACGGTCTAGCTGTCGGATGTGGGTTGCAAAGCTCACGACACGAGGGTCTTCGTAACGAAGAAGTAGTCTGTCATGTATCATTCCCTGCTCGAATCTGTGAGTATTCCAAGCCTCTCCGAGGTGGTGGCTCCAGTAAACATAGGCATAGGATTGCAGACGCTCAGACCCAAGTTGAGAGGAGGAAACATTGTGGAACGTGAAGGCTGCCATGCACGCAGCAGCGAATCGCATATGTCCTTCCACTGGGTTGACATGATATAATGGATGGGTGCAGCGCTGGGGTCAAGCAGAAATTCTGCAAGTGTGGCATGCAAGGGAACAATGTATTCCTTGTCATCGATCAGGAGTACTGAACGTAACTTGTCCGCCATCCAATAAATCTCGTCCTTGGTCAGCTCGTTGGGGTAAAACTTGAACGAGACGATCATTTCAGGTGGCAGAGGGTTACGGTGTACTGCAATATAGGTCAAGAATGTACGGAGCAGTTCGTAGCGCCGGATTTTGCCTTGCCAGTGTAATCCTGGGGAGGGAAAGCAGACTGCAAAATTTGGAGGTAGAGAGAGTCGAGAGCCGAAAGCCCATCGCCTCCAGATGCTAGGAGAAGCTTGAATTGCTCTCGGGGTTCCGGGTAATCACGGTATTGGTCTAGGAACTTCAAGGCGATGCGAGCGAAAATGAAGACACCATCTGCACGAGCAATTAGGCTTTTGAGGAAGTGGGGCTCGTTGCGTACGAAAGCCGCATAAGTCGGCATTTTGTGAACATTTTCCTCGAGATAGAGTCGGACATCATGTGCTGATTCGTATGATTTGTCGTCTAAGTTTTGTCGGCACATTAAAGCGCGTACCTCGGTAGAGTTGAGAACTGATAGAACATGTGGCTCCGGCCGCGACGTGACGAAGAGCCGAATTCCAGGTAAAATTGCGGTGAGCTCGAGCAAGAGCTTGAGCATTTGAGGAACCAGTTCTCGCTCTTTGCACTCGTCCAGCCCGTCGACCACCACTACAAGTGGGTTTGGAATTTTGACAGACGCACTAGCAAATGGTGTTCGGAAGAGTCCCTCGAACGCATGCTGCATCTTCTGCTCCCTGCCTTGTTTGAGGTATTTCCGTGCGGCATTGATGAGCCAAGTACGAAGTTCGGGTTGCGAGTTTGCAAGCTGTTGGGCTAGAGTCGGGAAGAAGGGCCGCGTTGAGTCGAGATGGCCGCCCCCACGTACGAAGAAGAATGAGGCCCCAAGGACGGGCCCCTCGCTCCGGGCGTCACAGCGGGTACAAAGTTGGTGGGCGATGGAAGACTTCCCCAACCCAGCCCCACCGGTCAGGAAGAACACCGGGTTTCTTTGGAATCGTCGGCCAACCACCGATCTATCTCCTCGAAGAGCTCTTCGCGGGTCCCACTATGGAACTCGCTCTTCAGCTCATCCACGCAACGATATCCTGCGGGTGCTTCGGAAAGAGAGTCAAGAATTCTTTGCTCCTCTTTCATGACCAACGGCACTGAGTTTGAGGCAGATACAACATGAGATAGATATACTCACCCATCTGTCGACTTTCTCTAGCACTCTGTATCACCTCGAAGAGCCTGTGTTCAATAGATACTTGTCCCTCAATCTGAGGACAATTTTGGTGAACGAGGCCGGGACGAATTGAGGATAAGTGGATAGTACAGACCTGAAAATTTTGAATAGCGCTAATGAGTGTTTCCCTCATCTCCAAGAGCAAATCAGCATTCTCGGACGAGTATATGAAGCCCTTAAAGTAGCCGCGGATTCCGCCACCGACTTGCAGATCCATGGCGCGGTGTTCCAGTTCTTGTATCGTACTGCAAGACTCATTCAAGATGGTTGTCAAATATGAACAGATGTTCTGCTTACCTCGACAATTTTTGCATTCGTGACTCAAGCTCTCGAGAATGCGCCATACAATTCTTCAGGATTTCTTTGGCATGCTGATCCCCGTCGAGACTCTTCAGCGCAGAGGCCGTTGTGACCTGCAGTCCCATGAGAATCTTATCCAACACACAGAGTTGTTCTATGAAAGCGCGGCGCGTTCCAGCATTTGAGCGTGCAGCCTACTAACTATGTGAAAGGACCGAGACGCAGATGTGATCAGCTCCGAACCTTGACTTTATCAAGAAGCACCGACAGCCCTTTGGCGACCAAGGAAAGGCCTGGGATTGGGGCAAGATCAAGAGTGGTTTCCAGGATCTGAAGAACCGGGCTGGCATTGTCGAGCACGACGTCTAATTTGCCCGCGCGGGCAGGAGCCATGAGCGACCTGAGTGTGGAACCAACGTGTCAGCGGCGAGCATACAAGATGTCACTGAACCTAATTCTGTGAACAAAGTGTCCTATGAAACGTAGGCCCGTCGTTCTCTTGCCAGACACATTATTTGAGAAGGCGCACATGTAAACTATTGCCCTCCGGGCACACCTGGATCCTCCGGCAAGCAAGCAGCTACTGTACACTACACTTGATACCGGGTAGTCCAGCGCCGGTTCGTTGGGCTGTCCCAAAGAGTCGAGCAGAGTGGAATCACACTATCAGAACACCCCGGGTATCAACTGGTACTTGACAACCTGACAGTACCGCTCCCAGTCCTTCCCGTACTTGGCCGAACATCTGTAAGAGAGATTTGAGCACGCGCGAAAGCGTGCAAACCCGTCTAACGACTCACCTCTCAAAGTCGCGTGACACGCGATGGATGAGCACGGTGATGAAGAACACGGAATAGAAGTACGGGATGGGCGTCGCCGTGCCGATGATCGCGCCCCAGCAGAAGCTCATGACCCAGTCGGCGACGTAGTTCTGCGCGCGGTGTTCAAGCGTTGCTGGTACTGCCAGAATAGAGAAGGACCTACTGGCTTGCGTGAATAGGCCCACCAACCGCTTGTAAGAAGACGATTGCTGCAAGGCAGTGAGTCGGAGACGAATGATAGGCATAACAGGAAAACACACCCATGTGCAGTCTGGATGAAAGTGGGGTTTTTGACCGTTGCACTGGGAAGTTGCGGGAACGCGGTGCGGAAGGTAGTGATGCCCTGCGTCTGCATCTTAAAGCGGCTTTTCTGGGACATAGCGGTATCCCAACTATAATCTTGCTTCAGTGGGACAAAGTGGAAGACTTGCTTGAATTGAGACTGACATATAATAGGCCGTTAGGAGGGTCGCGAACAGGAGGACATATACGGGCGTGGAGAACCGGTATTTGGAAGGGTCTGTCCGTGCCATGTACACGACGGAATAGATGTATGACTTGTAAGGCTTCAAATTTGATGCTGGCAGAAATAAGATGGCAACTCACGAAAGGCACTCCTGCAAAGTTCCAGAAGATGACCATGAAACCCCATCTGAACTGCAGGTCAGAACTAGAACCTTGGGGTGTCCCGGAGAACATACTTTTCGTGGTACATGTCCCAGGTCTGCGGAATGCACTCCTCTCCTTTACCGCTGTGATAAGCGTTAGTAGATGATCACGGAGAAGAGATGATACGAACCATGCATTCAGGTACAGCCATGTTGCCAAAATCATGAACGCCATGTTCTGCAAACGTAAGATAGAGAACAGTCGGATAAGACAGAAAGCTCACCGGAGTGACATATCCGAGTTCCTCATATTGTTTGCATCCACCTGACACGGCCAGGAAGAAAACAATGACCCACGGCACCCGCACTTCAAGCCACATCTTGAGATCGACGGACCCCAAGCGCGGGTTCAAGATAGCCCCCATAAAAACATCGTAAATGAAGTTCCCGGACATGCGAATCTGGGACCCGGTGGCGATCGCGAAGAAGTATGCCCCGAAGGATATCGCGACACCGCAGATCATGCCCACAGACATGAGATGACCAAAGTTGTCGATAATGCCCGTCAGACGGAAGATATTGGACAAGTGCAGCGCGGCAGCAGTGATCATTGTCGCGTACAAGCAGTACAGAGCGTTGCAGTTGTAGACGAGGGTCTTATAGTTCAAAGAGGGGACGGGGAGGCCCTCCTGCTTGAATCCCGGCATGATGAAGGCGAGGATGAGCTGGAAGATAATGTTACCGCCGTAAACTTTCCATGCATACAGAGATGGATAGGCATCCTGTATACTATTTTTAAGAACATCGGCAGCTTCTTGAAATAACAGCGTACCTCACGTATGTGAGCCCACATTCTGAGAAGGAAATGCTGAACGCCATCCAAACTGCGTGGATAAACCAATTGGCCGTCATAGAACCAGACACAAATCCAGAGGTAGTACATGAGAGCTGGAAAGCCTAGCATGATAGCAAGGACGCCCCACGGCCCTCCGAATTCATACGATTCATGCTGGTCCAGACGGCGGTCAATTTCTTTGCCAGCTTCCGTGACTACGAGTTTTGCTTTGGGTGCCGTGCCCATGGGAAGGTGAAACAAGCGGCGAGGGTCGTACCATGTTGGGCAGAAATTTCCGAAGTCTGGGCGAGCTCACGTGGAATGACAATCATGTGGGTGATCCCCTCGTGTTTCCGGCTCCTTGGAGTGTCAATATCCGTGGCTCACTCGCGCTTGAACTTGTTCACGACCTGGCGAAGGTCATCGCCCAGCAAGGGTGCATTGGCAAGTTGAGTATTTGAGTCGACTGTGGTTCCCATTGCCAGAACCAGATGCTCTCCCATTGTCGGAGCTGGAGCCCGCGGCCAAGTTTCGGCTAGACCGGGTAGGCGTTTGGCGAGAACAGTGTGGCTTATCACTATTGAGGATTTTCAATGT
>QVIE01000020.1:0-36461 GCA_013387415.1 Panellus pusillus | reverse complement strand
TTTGGCGCGGCTGCGCGGCTGCCGTGGAGCCCGTCCGCTCAACAGCACCTTCGCGCGCAGTCGCATCCTGTCTTCGACAGCCCGAGCCCGCCCGGCGGCAAGATTCCATGGCCGGCGCAGAGCAACAGCACGGCCAAGGCTACCAAGCCCTCCTCGCTCGCCCCGCGACCTGGGCGAGGACGCGGCGTTCCGGCCCGCACCGTACGTCACCTCGGACGACTCGGATGAGGCGCCGTTTGCTATCCCGCCTATGGCCACCCGCCGGAGCAGCAGCATCACATCAGCGGAACCACCAGCGCGGGTACTTTGACGTGCCGGTGTGGGGGCGCGACTTTGGGACGCTCAGGAGGACGCCGCCGGGCACGCCGCGGCTGGCAATGCGCGCGGTGGATGATTTGACGCCGGTGGGACGCCTGCGGCGGGCGGTTCAACTCGTTCCCGCCGCTGGACCCCTGCTAGGTTTGGGCTTGGGTGGGGCTTGCGGTCGAGCTCGATGGTCGCTTGCTCAAGCCTGTGGTCGGCGGCACGGAGGCGAGCACGCCGGCGCTTACTAGCAGCGATGGGACGTCGCCTACGAGCTCGCCGGATTTCTCGGACCTCGGGGAGATGCGGGTGTCGTCGGTGTCGGGAAACGCAGCCCAACAACGACGTATCATTCGTTCCTGGACAAGTGCGGCTTTTTCGTTCTTTTTTGTCGTTCGATTTCTAATATCCCTTGATTTAGGTTCTGCTTCTACACTGGGCCAGAGATCGAGGGGCTGCCGCGCACGCAGTCGGCTTCGAGCGTAGAGGAGCTTCTTTCTGCGTCGACGTCGCCCCGGTTGCCTTTCCCTTTAGTGCAAAAGCGCAGCAGCGCTTCGACGAAAGGGGGGCAGCGACGGCACCACGCCCATTGCCTTCGCGTTCTCCAACGCCAGTCGCCGCGTAGATTTTTCCCGTTTTGGTTTCTGTTGGGAACATTCTCTGTGAATACTACCATCCCTTTCTTTTTTTATTCTTATGGCCTCTACACACGACAGATATATGATTTTTTTTTCATTGTAACAACCCCATTCACTGGCCTCCGCGATCGCTACACACCCATATCCTCCCATCTACCGCCGATATTTTGCCATCTTGCTACCGGGTCCGATGTTCGTACGTATCGCCGTGCAGGGTTGTTTGTACATACATAATGTTTCGACTTCTTACACCATCACCTTTCTTCCCCATCCATTTGCCCCATGGGCCACACAACCATCTTGTACTTTTACCCCACAATCGCCCTGCCATCTCTCCTCTCTCGCATACACACGACCGCATGTACGCACGCAACACATTATTACATTATATACATACCTCGGATATAGATACCGTGAATATAGCGACACAGCCTAGACGCACGTCCGTTGGCATGATTGGTGAGAGTTCAAGTTTTTAGTCCTGCAAGGCATCGGGTATGATTTGCACGACCGACACGTTACATTCTACCCAAGTCAGGTTTACTTTGCATTGAACTACATATGCGCCACCTTTTCCCTCCTGGTACTAGTCGCCCTTCAGTGTAGACCCGACCGAACATGTATTGTTGTAGACCAATTTTGTGATAAGGCGACGAAGTAAAGGAAGATGAGCAATCAGTATCGGTAGCCACCGCCCCCGCCACCGCCACCACCGCCACCACCGTGGTTACTCCGTGGACCCCAGCGGCTCTGTCGGCCACCGTCGGATCGGCCCCACTGATCGTCCCGCCCCCAGAGCCATTACGCCCGCCCCATGAGTTGTTGTTACCGTCGTGCGGGAACATGTCCTCCTGCGAAGGCAACGGCTGCCGCTCCGACGCGCCGAACCCAGGGATCGTGTCGTCCCCGCCATTATCGTACCCACCGCCGCGCGCCGTCCGGTCGAACGAGTCTTCCCCCCACCGCCTCCGCCCCGCGAGTCGTCTTCGCGGCCCCCCCACACGCGCCGCCGCCGCCGCTGTTCCCACCATAGCTCCCACCAAACCCGGGCGCGAGAGCCTCCTCCTCGTCCTCCTGCTCGCCTCCGTCCACAACCTCCGGCGGTTTCTCTCCCCGCCCGAAAACACCGAGCTCGCGTCCCCCGGGCGCTCCCGGCTCCAGAAGCGCGTCGTGTGGTCGTTGGAGGCACTCGCGAGGAGGTGGCCTAGCGGATGGAAGGCGAGCGACCAGACGTTTGAATCGTGTGCCTGCGAGAGGGTTGCGCGAGGAGGGAGGGTTGGGGTTGGTTGGGAGAGGGAGGTGGTGGCGGAGGCGCCGAGGTCCCAGTGCAGGATCGCGCCCTCGGAGCCGCCGGAGACAAGGATGGGGTGGATGGGATGCCATGTTACCGCTGCGTTTCGCTTTGGTCAAGAAAAATAGAAGGGGAGACGGGAAGACTTACAGCAGACCTCCTTTTTGTGACCTTTGAATATGCGGAATTCCTTCATAGCGCGAATATCGAATACACGGACAGTCTGGTCGCGGGAGGCGCTAGCAACCATGTCACCGTCGGGTGACCAGGAGAGGGCCTGGATGGTGTTTTTGTGCTGGTGGCTTGCGCGACGAGTCAAGAGAGAGTAATGCAGTGGAGGAAAGACATACAGAGTCGAAAGCACCGTTCCTGTCCGAGGATCCCAAAATTTGATGTCGTTGTCCTTACTCCCGGATACAAGAAGGCCCTTTGTAGGGTGCCATTCAACGCATTTGACATCCCAGCCGTGACCAGTGAGCACGCTCTCAACGCGCCGCTCCTGAAATGACCAGATACGTATACTAGAGTCGTCGCTGGCAGTCGCGAATCGTTGATCGTCGGGGCTGAAGCTCAGCCCACGGATGGCTTCGTGCTGGTTGGAGCCCTGCCACGCAGCCAAGTTGTTCATGTTGGGCTCAAAGTACTTGATCGTCCCAGACTTGTCGCTGACGCGAGATACGCGCCTGAATGGGTGAAAGTCATCGTGCAGATGGCCGTGTCGTGCGCTTGAAGGATCGTCTCGAAGTTGAATGTGAGGCCATTCCATAACGTGAATTCGCCGCTCGTTGAGCCGGTGAGCACGCGCCGGCCCTCTGGCGTCCACTATCTCAGCCACGTCAGGTTCAAAATGGGAGCAAAAGCTTTCCTGCTTACGGTGACGACGTTGACCGGACATCGAACTTTGTTGGTGGAGGTGTGGACGAATTTAGTACATAGCGAGGTGGACGCGTTATCTGGGTATGCTTTGGGGGCAGTAGCTGGGATAAAACATTTATTTTTTTCAAGATGAAGAACAAGGGTATCTCCGTACGTCGATGATATAGGGGGGACTAGGCCGCAATATGGTACATACCCATGGTTCGGACGCAATTTGCGCAACTGGGAAGGCATATCTGATGACACGAAGTCTATGCAAGCTGCAGAAACCTACCAGGGTCCACCGACCGAGGCCGCCGTTATAGTCAACAGTGCGCCGTGGTCGTGTTTTCTTTATAGGTTTTCCTTCTGCAAACTGACGCGCGTTTGCTTCGAGCTCTTGCATGCGCATAGCATCGTCGACGGGAGGTGGTTGCGGCGCAGAGAGATAGCGCGAAGGTGTCCACTCGACATGTGGTACGGGGCCGAGTGAGGAACTGCACTTTGAGAAAGCAACACAGGAAGGGAAGCGGACATTTGATTGTTGCTGTTTGGAACCCGCGCCATCATCGTCTGTCCCAACTGGGATATCATGTTAGATGCCGCTGTCATTACGTCCTCGTTTCCTATCTAGTTATCTACTCTCATCCACTTCGGCTCGATGTCTATCAACACTTCTACACCGAATATAGACGGACCCTCTTTTCCTGGAAAGGCTGGAAATCACGAAGCGTTCCCTAGTGTTCCATAAAGGATTGACTGGAGATGACATGATCTGGATCATCGACCAGAATCAGTAAACTCTCAAAGGGAATCATCTGCCATTCGATTTCTCATCGTTGGCCCATCGTGTTGCAACATTCTGCTAGGTTACTATAATTGCCGTGATTCCGTCGACTCGACGGCTTCTGATAGACGCCGACCAGTCGTGCTATATTTGAAGGCGTTTCAACCCAGGATATCCCCGCTCTTCCACCGCACAGAAAAATCAAGATGGGATGAATGGTCATCATGCTCAAGAACGACTCCCGTGTCTGCTTCCATTTCCACGCTCACTATCGTCCGTTTGTGCGTGATTGCAGCGGCCCGCAACTCGTGTCGACTCGAGCAGATACCTCACTGAATTCCCAGACTGGGATTGCCCCGTGCCGGCTACTTTGGGCTGGGCATCTTGTACCCCATCTGGGAATTGACCCATTTGTAACTATAAGCGCCGCATGGCGATAACTGATCATCTCAGATCCGCATTCTTGTGGAACGAACTATAATCTCGTCTGCTGATCGAGTTCCCAACACGCCTCTTCCATCTTGCCAATGCACTCCCCACGACCTCCCAGGTCAGACGTCGTCTCCTCCAGCCCAATGCAATACTACCATGTCTGCCATATTCGCCCATTGAAAAATGTCCAGAATTAACCTTCAGCAGTATTCGTCCCCCAAAGTCCCACCGCCGTCCATAGATGGTCACCGAAAACACTACCATCCGGCGCCGGTCGGTCACCGGTTCCAACCTGTGATTAATCCTTACTGTGTCCTGTTAGGATACCTCTCCCAGACTCCCACGAATCCACTCCCCCGGTCCTTCCAAGATACAATACGATGGGGAACCTGCTCGCGATGTTTGCCTAAACTCACTGGTAGCACATCTCAGTGCTCACTGCTCCCCCCAGATGCCGCAATCACAGTCTCCAACGTCCTCAAGGAAACGATATCGCGACGAGCGGATGCCTGCGCCCGACGTTAGCTCTATCAATCGTATTCCACAGCGCAGCAGAAAAATTAATTCTAAACCCCATATCAGGCCCCTCCTTACGTCTCTCCCAGAATCCCGCAGCAGCCTCAACGCGCATATTCTCTGCCATCCATTAAAAGGGCCCTACCCAGTGATGTTCGACACTCCCGTTTGTTGTTAACCGAAGTCGCCACTGATTGTGGCGCGTGTTAGCCTCCTCCGCCGCGCACCTCCCCTCGAGAGCCGCACTTATCTCCTCAAGCACCGCAAGCTTCGCCTCGAGCGCTTACCGCACATTCTCCACCATCTCCGGACGGTTTGCCGCCCGGATGGGTAAAACAATACGATCCAGTGTCCCAACGCGATTTCTACGTGAGTATCTTCATTCCGGAGATATCTGCGGAGAATCCGGCTAATGCTCAGCTTCTAAAGGTGGATACTGCCGTAGCGCGGTCGACGTGGACCCATCCATTTAAAGACGAGCAATACTTGCGCGAGCATGCACAGCGGCGACGCGACAAACAGCAACCCGTGCGGCGCCACAGCTCAGCGAGTCAGGGAATAGCGTCCACCGTCGTTGGGAAAGTCCAACAGCACAAATATCAACAGCAATGCCCCGACGCAAGCCTTGAACCGCCCCGTAAAAAACCACGAGTAGCGGCGGCCAACTCGCCTGAGGGCCGGCCCGCGTCGTCTGCGCACGATGACCTTACGGTATGTCGTAATATCTCGAAATGCCGCTACTGAAAAATCTGATTCTGTCTTAGAGCGAGCTAGAGCTTCTCCTACGCCGAGATTTCTCCTTCCCCGGCAAGTACTGCCACGCGGCGACTACCCCATCCGCCGCAAACCCGGACTCACTGTCGCGGGCATTGGTATTTTGGGTCTTCCCCTCAGCGCGCGCGACGCGCAGCTCGTGCAGTCCGTCGTAGCGCAGCCGCCGCCCGTGGGGAACGTATGGGAGCTTGACGCGCGCGATGTTGAGTGTGGCAACCCTGCGTGGGCGACGTACCTCGAAGAAATTGTGTTGAAGGATATTTGGAAAAAGCTTGCCCCGCACTGTAGTCGGCCCCGACTGGAGCTGCAGAGTCTACTTTTATGGGAAGCTACCGCTGAGTACGCCTTGGCATCTATTTCGTCGAGTATGCTACTTACTGACTGGACTCACAAGCATTTTGGAGTATGAATGGTGGGCAGTGTCACTGTACCGTCCAATTTAGAGTGCTCATCTCCTTCATGCATAGTACGGTGAATCCGGCACGGAAGACGGATGAATTTGGGACCATCCATGTAATTCTTCCCTCCCAGTATACGGGTGGGCATGTCCAGCTATCATACGCTGGCTGCTCCGAGAACTATGATCTGTCCGCAACGTCCAGGTACATCCTGCTTCTTGTTCTAAAATCAGTGCTGACCCTTGTCACCAGTTTTTCGACGTCGTTCGTTACATGGTATCATGGCGTGGATTGCCTGATCAAGCCGGTGGAATCCGGACGCCGCCTCGCACTATCCTACCGCCTCGTCGCCGCGGACGATGAGCGGCCACAGCTTCCCGTAATGCCGGAGAAACTCGGCGAGCTCAATCGATTCCTCCGACAATGGTCCGATATCCAAGAATACGAGCCGGACGCCGCGCCCAGCATCATTGCGTATCCCCTGCAGCACGAATACCGCGACAACGACCTGCGCGCGGACACGCTCAAGTTCGAGGACAGACACAAGGTCATACACATGAAATCGGTCTGCGATGAATTGGGCTTCCAGCTTGGACTCGCGATCCTCGATGACCACCTCATCGGCACCGCGGACGAGGCGTCGACGACGCGCGACGGGCAAGGGAGGCCGAGGATGCTGCGCGTCAATACGCGACGGTTGACGATCAAGGAGGTGTTCGATTTTGACGGGGTTGCGCTGCCAGGTCTCACGAAGCTGGAACTAAAGGAGTCAGACCTTGTCAAGACAGTCCAAACCTCCGAGTCTGCTCCGGATCTTGTGGTCTATGAAGCAAAGGCGAGTCACAAGTTGTCGTGTACGACCGATCCCTAACTTTTATTATAATGAAGGATCCGCACGTGATCGAGTTTCGTGAGTGTCGTCGCAACTCCTTAAAACCGTATTCTCAATCGCAGTAGACTATTACCGCACAGTCGTGCTGCTTTACGAACGGCGCCGCACCGTCGAAGCCCTCCTGCACACCCGGAAGGCATCCTACGCATTGGAACGGCTGTATAACGTCGATCGGCAGGCACCGTCCCCCGTCGAGCGCAAAATCGCCGCGTATGTCTTGGAATCGCTCTACAGGCAACAGCCGTACAACTTCACCGCGCAGAGCGCGCTGGCGGACATTGCTCTGGGCTGGAACGACCGCAAGATGTGGATTGATACTGTTCACAGCACTTGCCCGCACGGCTCGTTGATTTCTGCGTTGGAGTCGGTTCGATGGCTTGCTGCATGGAAGCAGTTTTCGTTTGATGCGATACGCGAAAGGTCAGTGATTTTGTCTGTCGAGTATTCTTGGGCTCATATATCGCAGCATCGAACTCTGCTGGACCACAAAAGGCGTTAAGAAATGCCTCGAGTTTTTTATCGAAGCTGACGAAGAAGCGTTTCTCTCGCTGGAACCTGAGTCGAGTCGAGAACGCGTGCTACATTGGTGGACTGAAACGCTCCAAAAATCGCTCGATACGCTGCAGCATCTGGAACGAGAGATAGCACCCCTGTTCGTCGCCTTGATACGCAAAAAGGGGATAGTGTTCTTCTGGAACGTGTAAGTACAAGAACCGTTCGCTCTCCATACGCTCGTCGTTAAAGTACACTTTCAGAGTGATGCGCTCTGTGACTCGTATTCCGAATGCCTATGACTTCTGGGTGGATTTTCTTCGATCTCTGTACGCCATACGGCATGAGAGTGCCAGATGCGATGAGGATGCGAAGATATTCGATTCACTCGCGGACGAGGGTCTGGACACCATTCTGAGTGATTTTTCGCTCATCGTCCGCTCTGGGGATATATCACTGCGGCACCGTCGCCTCTCAGAGATCATCGATCTGTGTCTCTCAACTCGTCGACTCGACATGTGTCGCCGGGTTCTTTTCATGACGGTTCCTCGCGACCAGGGCTCAGACTGGGTCCCCGATATCATGAGCCCACTGTACGTTCCCCCACTACGGCGCACGCTACGTGACCATGGCATGGAGGTGTACCACAAGCCGTTCAACGATTTCTTCCGGGCTGTGATCGGGGCGTACCTCCACCACGTGCTTAGTCCGTTCCACGGCAAAGTACGTAACATCTCCGGGATGTGCAGCGTGTGCGCTGCGCTCGACGACTTTGTCCTCTCGCCCAAATTGACGCAGGCGCACTTTGTCGGTGCGAAGACTCACACTGCGCATCTGCAGACCCATCTAGCGGGAACCGCCGACATTCTTTCGTTCTACTCGATCACGGACCCTGCCGTCGTGGGCGGGAACGTTCTGATCGTCGACAAGCAGCAGATTCAGAATCCCGAAAAAGATGCTCCCTGGCGCGCGCGTAAAAATCGAGCGGTCGAGTTTATCAACACGATAGGCGACTTTCAGATCATTGAAAGGATCATGGGCACCCGCTATAACGACGTTCTCCTGGCTCTTGACGGCAAGGCGCACTTCGTCCATCTCGAAGATGGGTCTCGCGCTGGATCTCAGATGCCGGGTCGAGGAATTGCTATTCATCACCTGGTTCAGGGCCGTTGGGTAGCTACGAGCCTTGCTGATGCAGTGGCCTCCTGAGTCTCCATCCCTGATACATACTTTCACTTCGGGTTGCTTCTCTCATGCATTGTAAAGTACACTCGCATTGGTTGTATCATGATTGTATTTTTTGTATTGTGGGAAACAGGTACATGTCTTGAGAATTCCAGATCGTCTCGGGGCAGAGAGGAGCAGAGAGTCGTTGTTGGCGTGTCAAAAATGTGTGAAATGCACATGAACGAGATGCGAAGGATCTAAGTGTAGGGTATTTTACATTCTCAAGCTGCCGATGCTCCGTTCTTGGTCTCCAACAGCTGTTTGGCAAAATCGTGCCTTGCGCTCATTCTCATTCTGAACGGCAGAGGCGTACGCCCAGAAGCACCTTCGTACTCTTGAAGGGAGATGGGCTCCTCGTGGATTTGATGAAAAGTAAATGCCCTATAGTAGTTACAGTGGTCTTTAGGATAGACGACAGGTGCAAGTGTGGCCCACTGACCATAATAGCCCTGAGATAGAAAGCCAGAGCTCACGCTCAGCCAAAGCCAATCCGGGCAGATGCGTCGACTAGAATAGCGTTCGAAAGATGCAGCTGATGTCCTACAAGATCATGCTCACCCAGCCCCAAAAGTCCAATGGTCTCGCTTCATTGGGTCGCGCAGCTTAGAAGACGCGGAACAACTGAGATCGTCACCCAGATAACGGTCTGGGTTGAAAGTGGACCTAGGGATTTGGAGATAAATATTCCCCAGAGTGCAAAATGCGAATCAGAATAGCTCACGCATCCGGGTAACGCTCCTCGTTGTGATGAATAGTCCAGCAGTTGAGGACGATGACCGTATCCTTTGGTATGAACATCCCATTATATGTGAAATCCGCCGTGGAGTGATGTGGTGTCGGGATCCAGAATGGAGCATGCACCCGTTGGACCTATATATATTGTCCAGAATCACTTATGGAAGTAGTTTGCTTGGACTCACTTCTTTGATGATAGCCCGCAAATAAGGCATGTCTTTCTCATCCTCAATTGTTGGCAAGCGTTCTCGCCCTACCACACGATCAACTTCTTCATGGGCGGCCGCGGCGATTGACGGGTGGGTGGCCATGAATGCAAGAAACCACTGCATTATACCCGAAATCTATTACGATAGAAATGAGCATAACTGAGGTGCAGTATGTCGAAGATAGGAAATCACCGAATGCACGCCACCGAATGCGAAAGCAACAGCGAGCATGAGGATGTCTTCAAACTCGATGTTTTCTTCACACCGAGTCTCAAGGAGACTCTTGATCAGACAATCAGGAACGTATTCAGAATTGTCGAGGCGCCTTTGCATATCCTGAATCATTCCGCCGTATACTTTGGTGAAGTCGGCGTTGAGATGCATTCCCGAGTGCGCGTTCGAGAAGGGAGGTACTGTAGAGGCTTGATGAAGTCTACAGCATTCGAAAAGGCGCCTGGAATATACATCGCGAGTGAGCATATATGAGTACACGACGTTGCAAAACGCACTGGTGATATCGTCAAATTCCATGACCCAGCCTTGAATCCGATGAAGGAGGGGATCACGTAGGGATGAGGTTCGTTGCCCGAATGTAACTTTGAGCATGTTACTTCGGGTCGGGGTTAGAAGAGATTGGTGGGCAACAGAATACAGGTACTTCAGGGTGAACCGGACAGTATGCAGCGCAGGATTAATTGGCACGGAAGATGATATAGACTCGCTGTGTAACGAGCGGAGAAGAGCAATGACTTCCATCTGTACTGAATCAATGTAGCCCTGTACTGCTTTCTCCGAGAGGAAACGCATGGCTATTTTGCGATGATGTCTCCTGAAGAACTATAAACGAAAACAGCTGGGTCTGAAGTAGAGCAAACATACCAAAGTTGATTGTAGGGAGATGCGGTAATTGCGCGGTGATGAAGAATGACTTCATTCTTGATAAAATAGCTTTTTCGGCTGGAAAACATTGCCCCATTATCGACAAGAAGGTCGTGCGCCACACGAGGATCGGATATGACGACAAAGAGCTGGTCTCCCATCCAAACGGAGAAAAGAGAACCGAAGCGCTTGGCCCAACGGTCCAACGTGAGCTCTGCGTACTGTCCAAGAGACACATAACGCAAAAGAGGACCGGGAGGTAGAGTGTTGCCATCCTGATCGACAAGACTCTTTCGAAAAAAAAGTGACGCCAGCCAAAGACCAATTAAAATTCCAACGAAGGAGGCGAAGGTCTGACGCGACAGAAGCTGGTTTCAGATGAGACACGGGCAAGCAAGCAAGGGCATCAAACACTAACAACGTCTGGAAGAAATTCGTAGGACGACGGCTGAAGTGCGGGCATTGTTGTCGTAAGCCCTGAACCGCTTGCACGCGAGCTTTAAGAGCCTCGCACATAGTCGCTTCTCTCCATACTAGATCATCGTGGGGGAAAGAACGCCGCTGCAACCATAGATAGTCGGGTTGATCCCACAGAATTCTTATGGTGAGTAAAAGATTTTGAGAGCATCCGTGCCCCGTTGTTAAGTTCAAGAAAATCAACACTGCACTCACTCACCGAGTCCCGGACTGACTGTTCTACGCCATGTTCGGGGTAGGCAGTCGTGCAATATATATATATATCCACTTTTTGCATCTTGTCAGATGTGCGAATTTCGCTGTTTCTCAACCTCGTGTGCAAGTAAGTCGTCGCACAGACGCGTGAACTTCGAGGGAGGTTTCAGACACGGAGCTATTGTGATTTTTTTTGTGTGGGGCATGGAAAGATTCCATTCGGAAAATGGCGGTCACTGGCATAAGGTCCAAGTGTCAACCCGTTAGGAATTGAGTTACCACGAAATAGTCGTATGGCTCTCGCACGAGCCTCGGCTTCGAGAGATCGAACCTGTCTTGCGCTCACGGAGATTTTAAGCTCGCTGTTAGGCGCCTTGATTGATGTTTTGCGTCTCATCCAATTCGGCGATTTTCTTTTTCTCTCTCTCCGGCTGTAAGCCCATGGTGAGACCGGTGGCTCCAAACTCGGGCACTTTTTCGTGTCTTGGGCTCATGGAAAGACTTTGCTTGCTGAACATGATCGGATAACTGTCGGATTATGGGCCACTCGCTGAGCGCCTTCTGCACTGCGCCGTCGCCGAAGAACAAGCGGAGTAGTAATTAGCTCTGGCATGAGAGTTCGTTCGGTTTATAGTGCAACCGTGGAGTGAGAGATCTAAAGCAAGGGCAGAGCAATGTTTCGGATCCGGAGCATTCCGACGGCCGCCTCGGCCGCCAGTGTTGCCAAACAAGGACGGCCCTCGCCGCATTGCAGACCAGGTATTGGACTCACAAAAGATGTTCGGCTTCAAAGTCCGCCTGTATGACTAAGTAAATTCTGAGCTGTGGTCCGAGGCCCGCCTCGATATTGTAAAGAAAGCACAAGGACTCGGACTAATTTTACTTTGACAGGATCGCTTAGTCACACGCCAGAAGAGTCGTCGCACCCTTCAATGCCTTGAGCCGTCTCATCGTGCAACTGGAGTAGGACCTCCTACAAAGCCATCTCGAGTGAGCACGTGAGGGTGGTTCAGGTCAAGAATGGACAGACCGATGCAGGTTTGATTTCGTTAACCATTGCGACACCAGTCCCAGCCCAGACAACCAGGCGATCGCTCTCGCCTCTGCGGGCACTCTCGTCAAATCTAGCTCTACGTTCGTCGAGGCTGAGTCCTTCAGCGAAGTCGTCCATGACCTTGTTTGAGATTGCATGACCATCATGTTTGGGCGGCCATCCGTTTGTGCGTCCGACATCGTCGTACGCAAGGGTCCGAACCGTAGAATTGAAGCCCGCTTTGAGTAGTACGTCCTTCTGAGGGAGCCATAGCAGCATTCTGGCGTAAAAAGAAACCTTGTGCCGCAAACGACACCATGGGCGCCCATGGTGAGGAGAGCCGCAACCTGGCTGCCGTCAGAAACACCACCGGCCGCCAAAATCAGAGGCCCCCCTGATGGTAGTGCGTTGACAACAGCTGCAAGCAAGACAAGAAGCGGAGGAGACTCGGAGCCGCCGTGGCCTCCGGCTTCCTGGCCTGCGCGTCGAGTTGATTGCACAAGAAATCTCCAAGCAAAGAGTGTCTTGCCTTGTACGACGAGGGCGTCACATTGCGGCGCATAGTGAAGGGCACGTTCCACGGAGTTCACCATGACAAAAACAAAGGTTTTACGCCCGTGCTGCTTGTCATGCTCATGAACCTGGCAATATACTTGTCGAGACTCAAACTGAAGGCAAACCAGATGGCCGTGGGCTTCTCGTCGAGGATCGCAAGGAGACGAGGATCATCCGAAGCCTCCGTCATGTCCAGAATCCACCCGATGAACCCAATTACCAGAGGGACAGGGGCCCCGGCTCAATCTTCAGCGCAGTTCGGACTTTCTGGATATTAGCTTTGAGCTGCGCTGTGCTGTCAAAGCCTGCGTAACACCGATGTGAGGCGCTTAATTACTCTGCCATAGATCCTTACCAGCGCCAATGGCCCCGAGACCACCTGCTGCTGTGACCGCTGAGGCAAGCTCAGGCGTAGCAGCAAAGGCCATAGGGGCCGAAATGATAGGCGTCTTGAGCCCTGGAAGTGTTCATGAGCAGTCGAAAATTGGTCCTGTCGGTTCAGATTCTTACCGAACCGTTGGGTGAAGGGGGTGTTTAAGGAAATCATGTGTCCACGGTATGCGGGGAGAGGTGCGGAGGGCGTATGTGCATTTGATCCAGTTATAAGAGGAGATCCGAAGGGAACCAGAAAAGGCTAGATCACAGGAAGCGTAAGGATCTGCAACTTGGATCTGTGCTACAGGATGCAGCTATCGTGTCTTGAATGTCCCTGGTACCACTCGAGCAGGTATTGTGTCCGGATGCCAAGCGGCTCATACAGCGGTTGCGAATGCGAGAATCGGTCGGCAGTAGTGCTGAAACACAGTTCCCGAGAAGTCAGGTCTCAGAAGCCGGAAAACTGCGCTGAGAAGTGTTCAAGGACCCACGCGACCTTCCAAAACGAAAGAAACCCGACAAGCAGCTCACTGGAATGTCAAGCAACAACTGCAACTGCCGTATGCAATTCTCATCCCTTTTGTTGGGTGCGGCGCGCCGGGGGACACGGCATGATAGGAAAGATGCTGCTCACAGGAGGGGGAGGTAACAGCTTCCGAAGTCCAGGTGGGTGTGGAATGACTCGAAGCGCGAGCCAGCAGCAAGGTCTGGGAACCGTATCCACCATGATCGAGCAGACTTCGCTGCACATACTGCCGCCGCGGTTGAATTGGCGCGTACAAAGAAGGAAAAGTCTTCATAATGCACGCCAGCTACCTAGTAAACCGAATGAAACCTGGTACCCGAGGGTTTGGGTCGATTGTGTTGTACAACCCACACGCAGAGTCCGGTGGGCGGATGTGATGTAGACAGGCAAGACTCTCCCGCCGGGGTAGAAGTGTATTTCTTCCAAAGGAGAGCCTAAGAGAAGAGTCTGAGACTAGAAAGCTTGTGATGAATCAAGTGAAGAAAGTATTACACGAGGACTGGCTTGGCTCTATGTAACCGGTTAACCAAGTCCAATAGTCAGACTAATAGTCCGCGACAATTACTGAAGGTATTTCGATTCCATTCACAATCCTTCACAGGCGCGGATGAGCGAATATCCCGTCTTTCAATTAGAATTCGAATACCCAGCAGTACCACAGAAGACCACAGACTGTCCACATCTCAGATTGCTCGTCTGAGCGGTATGCCCGGAACGAATGCACTTAATAGGTTACCTGCTGACCAAGTATTGACTTCTTCGTTCTGGCCTGCAAATTACAGGTGAGATATGATCGACCCCGTATCACCACAGTTGCGATGTGCTGCGCAGCATGGAACTGGGACTTTTTTGCGCGCTGGAATCTGTCTATTGCCCCGGAAAGTGGTGATTTTACAATCGTACATACAACTTCTGCGTGGGTCGCAATCAGTATATGTCTGTTCGTGAATTACATTACGTTCATAACTATGCTTGACCCTGGCCCTGACCCTGACGCATGCTCATGGTCCTCATGGTTGGGTCTGGATTTCGGATATATTGAGAAAAACAACGCAGAGAGTAGTAGTGAGACGTACACATCATGAGTCCCTTGATATCCTTCACCCTCGCATTCTCTACTGACTTTCGCAGGAGTATGACGCGCAAGGACGCCCACGCGAGCAGTAGGCAGCCGAACGCCACTGGGATAAGCCAATACAGCGGGGACAGGCGGAAAGTCCCGCCAAACACGACATGGAGCGGTGGCGTGTAGATGATGAACATTCCGAGACACGCGCCCCCAAGATCCCAGCAAAGTTGAGCTTATTGCCAACGGCGTTCTTGCCGAAGGGGAACGTCAATCTCGCTTTTACTGCGAACACATTGAAGCATTGGATAATGAAGATGGAAAGATACACTTTTTAACAAAAAATGCGTTCAGCGTGAATGCCGAGAAAAGAGTATGGTAAACTCACCAATCGACTGTGCTCTGGCAAAAGCATCGACTTGCTCCGAGGCCGTGATCGTCTGGCCGCGACCGTTGATGAAATCGGGGCTCGAGGAAGAGAAATACGCTTCACATTAGGTAAGCATCAATTTCGTTGATCGGAGCTGAGACTCACTGCCATTCTTCTGTGCTCTCTGCAGGTCACTGGGCGAAAAGCCGAATTTGAAGAACACTACAAAGTAGGCGACCAGGCTGCCATACTGATAAGTTGATTATGTTTGCAATAAACGAAACGGCACTCACGCGCCAAGCATCTCGATAACACCCGCTTCGAGATACGAGTACGACAGCAGCTGGCCGTCAACCAGCGTCTCGCCGTCTTTTTTCTCCAATGCGTCCTCCCAGAAAACCCGAGTGAACGGCTTCTGCAGCTTACTCGCGAGGATGGAGAGCTTGCTGGGTGGGATGACCGCCTGCGTCTCGGGATCCCGGCGCAGCGTCTTCGTACGACGGAGTGCCTTCTTCTTCAACGAAAGGATGGAGCGCTCGTTTACAGGCTTCCTAGGCGCCATGCGCATCAGGCCATCGGCCGTTTCTGGTTTGTCCCAAGCGAAGGAAAGCTGAACATACATCAGCTCTTGTCGGTAGGCGTGCAGCATGCAAAGCCTACCGCCACGAAAAGTTCAAACCCAAGATCTGCAAACTTATTAGAACTGTCCTCTCTCGCTGCGAGAACCACCTGAGCTCACCAATGACCAAGATGAGGATCGCAGATAGAGGTAGAGGGATGGGTACCACAACATCTAGACCAGCGTTACATCTTAGGCGTGGAATTCTGAAATGAGTACATACAAAGAAGTTGTGGGACCACCTCGGGCGTGCTGTGTGATATGGTATATCTGTGGATCGACTGATTACAACCATAGACGAAAACTCATCTGGCATAGGACTTACTGGATCGACCGCTTGAGATTCACGAAAATTTGACGGCCCTCGGCAACACCCTCTGTGGAGCAGAGTTCAAAGAAAGTATGTGATGCAGACAAAATCGACTACTTACTGACTGTGGACGCAAAGTTGTCGTCTGGGGCAATGGTATGAGAATTGATGAGCGCCACGGGTTGTGAAAGACATACCAAGGAGAATCATGTTAGCAGCTTCCTTGGAGACATCAGATCCTGCGTGCCTGATTGAGAAATGATCGAATGCAGGCGTGGGCTGCTAACCGGAGATGTTCATCGCAATGCCTAGATCCGCCTTTTTGAGAGCAGGGGAATCATTGACACCATCACCGGTACTGTCGAAACAGACCGTCAGTCTAGGGAAATAACCGAAGAACCTGGTCACTGACACTCCAACAATATGTCCCAAGGCCTGCGCGCGTTTCACTGAAGTCGAATTACGGTTAATATACAGCAGAAAGACCACGGAGACTACACACCAATTTCAAGCTTGTGTTTGGGCGACGTCCGCGCGAATACGATCTCCTCCTTGCTAAAGACTGGGAGCCATCAGGACGTCGACTCAAACAGTGTGCGCGCCGCACTGACTTTGATCCCATTGCCAGCCTTGCAGGTCGTCAATCTCGTCACCGTGGATAACCACAGCGTTGACTTCATCTTCATAGATCTCGTCTACAGACCGCCCTGTGCGAGCAGCCAGCTTTTCGCGAGTGTCTCCGATCATCAAATTAATCTTCCGTGCAATGGCTTCAGCCGTCTTTGGGTGATCGCCTGATCCCACCGATGTAAACGAGCGTTGCAGCAAAGTGCAAGACGCGCACCTGTAACCATCATGACCTTGATCCCTGCCAGACGCAGCGTCCCAATGGCTTCTCGCACACCGTGCTTCGGCGGGTCCTCGAGCGACACCAGCCCCACGAAGCAGTAATCGGACGAGGGATAGTTTGCGTCCGTTCGGGAAAACTCGTGTTTCGCGGGGTACTGTTCGCCGGAGAGGAGTACCTGAGCACATGCAATGACTCGGTGCCCACGGGATGCCATGTACTGGGTGTCCTTGTCAACGGATACCTGACGCACGGTGTAGAAACAACCTACGTTGTATGCCTCATCGTACTCCTTACGGAAATCATCCGTGATGGGTTGCATCGTCCCGTCCCTGAGATATGTTGTGCACTTGGCGAGAACACGCTCAGGCGCACCCTTGATATACGCCGTGAGCACTCCTTCATCATGTGGCTTATTGAGCTGGGTGTCGACTTCAACATCGAATCCTCAGTTGCTAGAGAGGAAAAGGACTAACGATTACAAGCGCCCATTTGTTAGTCGAATTGAAAGGGACCTCGAACACCTTGGGAAACGACTTTTGGTGCTCATCGAAGTCCGGGACGTAACGGCCGGCAAAGCGAGTGAGGCCAGTCTCCGTCGCGTCACCAAGTATTTGCCGCTGGTCGAATGGCACGTCCGTCCTGTCAAACTTGACTCGCGAGTTCAACGCCGATATATCGACCATCTCTGACATGCCCGACGCCTGGAGCGAGAACGGTTCGGTCGTATCCTCGTCGTTATTCGATTGGAAGGCGGATAACATTCGTCCGCCGCTCCATAGGTTCGTGACCGTCATTTGATTTCGGGTCAGCGTTCCCGTCTTATCCGTTGCAAGCAGGGTCAGCTAACGAGTTGTTAGCATCTTGCCGAGTACCTGAAGGGCGAAGACCGTACCGATCCTAGCGTCTCTACACCCTGCAGATCCTTGACCAAGACGTTCTGACTCGCCATACGCTTAGCAGCGATGGACAGGAGCAACGTCACGACGGATGGAAGACCTACGCAACACGATTTGATTCCCATCATTTCCGATCGAAGATGGAGTACGCACCCTCCGGCACCCATGCGACAAGGATCGACACGGCGAACGTGACGGTCTGCGCTGCCCTTCCCTTGTACGCTGTCGTGATCCCAACGACGAAAAACACAACCGCGAATAGGATGGCGATGCACGAGATCTTGATGACAAACTGGCCGCTGAAAAGCGAGATATTAGTTCTGAACCGCGCGTGGAATCTGCAGAGGACGAACATTTCGACTGCGAGAGGACTCTCATTGCCAGACTCGCCTCCCGTGAGAGACGCAATCTGTCCGATGAAGGTGTGATCCCCGGTGCGCACCACAACTAAGTTGGCATGATATCAGTACAAAAGCAAGGTACGTTAGTGCATCGACTTACCTCCCCACGCTTCCCCGTTGACAACAAGGGTCGAGTTAAAAACCTGTCGTTATTGGTGTCGGACCCAGACAAGATAGCACAGAGAAGTACTAACCAGATTCTGCGCTTCGACTGGACGGGTGGTGGAACCATTGGGAAGGGGAAAGCGTTCTTGCGGCTCCGACTCGCCAGTAAGACTGCTATTGTCAACCTTGAGATCCGTCGCAGCGAAAACGATGAGATCCGCAGGCGTCTTATCTCCGGTGCGGAGCAGCACAACGTCGCCGTTGACCAGGTCTGCCGCGGGAATAGAAACGATTGACCCGTCGCGCACAGCTCTGCACGACGGTGGAATCATGGCCAAGAAAGACGCGAGGATGGCTTCGGATTTTTGCACCTGGTACCCTGCATGTCGAAAAAGTAAGTGCCAGAAAACAGGAACAGACAAAGGGCACTCGCAGTCGATGAACGCGTTGAGAAACGCGACCGCGATCAAGATACCACCGAGGTAAGTGTTGGCAAAGTTGGCGTGAAAGTTGACACCGAGTAAGATGTACTCCAGAATACCAGCAAAAATAAGCAGGATGTTGAACTACGGGTCGTTTAAGATCCGTAACCAAAGGCTGTGCGCGGGCGAGCATACCATGGTTAACAAACGATCGATATACTGGCGGGTATCGGAAGTTGGAACGGAGGCGACGAATATGGAACAGCGGAACTGACCTGACGCAGGGGCGAACGCTTCTTCGGAGGTGTGAGTACGTTGGGCCCGTCGCGCTTGAGACGTTCGGCAGCCTCAGTTGCCGTGAGACCATGGGAGGAAGCGGGATCCTTGACGTCGACGGACGTGTGCAGGGTGTCCTCAAGGGCGCTAAGGGGGATCTTGTGCTCAGCGATGTCGACATTGGTCTGCCCGGTGGCCTTCTTTTCCTCAAGTTGCCCGTAGCCAGCGGCGGCGAGCTCCTTATCGTCCTGAGTCAAGGTATGTTTCAACTCGACACCTTGATGCGATTGCGGTCAGATAAGTGCCGTAGGAGAGGCGAGGGAAACTGACCTTTGGGACGGGTCTTCTCCTCGATCCCGTGCTCGTTATGGAACGCGACTGCGCGTGAGCCAGCGTTTTCCCCTTCGTCGACAATTGGCGAAGAAGCCGGTCCTGGCTTTGAGTCCATGCGAAGCGAGGAGTAAGGGAGGTCCGGAAAGAAAGGCAGTCTCCGTTTTTATTTTTCAACCATCGGATCTCTAGGCAAAGAGTGCGCGACTTTAGCTATTGAGCGCGGTGCCAACCACGATCACGTTTTGTCGCGTTTTCCCCTTAAAATTGTGGCTTTCTGATTTTGGCCTGTTTTTTTGCCCAAAAACATGACATTTCCGATCATTTTTGTCGTGTATGGACAATCCGCGAGGTCGAAAAAACCAGAACGTGCGCCACGTAGGAGTCGGCAAAGACTCGGGAGAAGTTGTTCAAGGAGTAAGTACGTAGAGACTCGCCAGCTGAAGCGCTGAATGCGGATAAGTAGTCGGATACTGAGTAGCCAGTACACCACTGATAGGAAACGAAGGCGACTGCTGCCGTACAAACCTGGAGGAGCTCAGAGCTTATCGGCAATTCGAAGCCCGCGAAATGTTGGTGCGTATCGAAATACAGAAAAGATTCCAGAAGAGGCGGGGGAAGGTCCCGGTCAAGCGGCGCCAAACAAGGTTTTGCGCGTGGCCGCCAGAAGGATTTGTAGCAAGCTTCAAGCCCTGGATTATCCTGCAAGGCTTGCCTCGTTCTGGGTACATGGAAGGAGAGGACAACGTGTGTACTAAGCGCGGCGGCACAGGAATGTCCCGGATCACGACGAAGATCTGCCGCGCCAAAATTGTCAACCTGAATGGACTAAAGCTCAATTTCTGCTGGCCCGACGGATCCACAGGTTGTATGCACTTTCTCTACAGTCTCGCCTGAAGGCGTATGTATTTTCGTGGAAAAGATGCGCCACAGCCGCATAGAAGCCACTGGCACCCTGGACTCGACATCGCGGACTGATGAGCTGTAACGGGAGGGGTACTATATCTGGCACGGTCTACAGGTCGCCGTACTCCGATACAACACCCGGTGCTGGACTTTGACCGAACTGACGGAAATATCTTGACAAGAGGGTTCCTGAGGGCCGCACTAGCCGGGAACTCTACTACGGCCACCTCGATAATGTAGGTCCTGCAAGCTATGTACAGCCATTGGATCCCGATGGCCTTTTCATGTGAAATGTGTGTCCATTCAGATGTAGACAGAGGCGGCCCTCGGAAGGACCTACACGCTCAGGTGCTTGAGCCCGACCTAGCCGCGAATAATGTTCACTGTCAAGTGAGACGAGCAATGACAAGAGCCGCTTCATCCATCGCGGTATTCGTGGATGGCTGTTTTGACTGGAAGGCTGTAACGGCGATGACTAGTCTGTACCCTCCCCGCCGGCCTACGGACGACAGAGAGTACGTAATGGACACACTAGAAGGTCCCCTCGACGAATCCTGTGTACTTTCTTCCAGCTGCAGAATGGTCTATCACTGTGTCCAATGACCTCGCCATGGCCTATCATCGTTTCGGAACTGTAAAGGCACTGGTTCTCCATTGTATTTGTTTTGATGATTAGGCATGAGACTTTAAGGTAACGTTTGCCCGTGTCCATTGGGAGGAAAATGATGAGACCCGGAAACGAAGAAAGCTATATGTAATTCCAAAATCTCCTTTTTTGGACTCTGGCGTTAGCAGTGCTTGTTCGTGTTTGCAATCTCCGAGAGGATCAATGCGTTGATACCCCTTGCTCCGGGTTCTCGAATCTACCCCGTTCACTTTCTGCCTCTGTTTCTCCGTTGCATAGGGCGCAGATCCCGCAAATTATAGGCTCCCAAAATTTGGGCGAAACTTTTGGCCATTTCGGCCTCCTTCGACTTCCGGGCTTCCCACGTCCTCACGTATGCGTATCATGCCTCCACTTTCCTCTCTGTCTCTGATGATCCCGACTTCTCCAGTCCTCTTCTCTGCGCAGTGAGCAGCTGACACACTGCCTCGCACTGTACTGACTGACCGGACAGTTAATTGTGAGAGATTCCTTACGCTCGTGGTTAGCCGATAAGTCCCAGTGCTCTGGCACCGATTGTGCCGGATCGCTAATGGAATTCTGTTCGCCCCCTTCCTCCTCTTCATCCGTCGCGTCCTCGCCTACTCTATCCGGACTCAGCTCCTCCACCTCTACCTCTCTTTCTTCAGCATTCTCCGGGTCCGATTTCTCATCTTTGCCATCCCCATCCGTCTCCCCCGCTCCCCGCGAGAGTCTATCCGACATCATCAGTCCCGGAGCCAAGACCCATGCATTTTTCGCCTCGCCGTTTTCTACTCGCCCCCTTCTCCCCTTGGACCGCCTAGTATTAATGCTAGCACAAGTGCAATCACTCCAAAGCCTCCGTCGTCTCCAGTCAAAGTTCCGCTCCAGAGTCTTCCGGGCACACCCCCTGCTCCCAAGAAGCACCAATTACCCTGGTTGGACTTCCAGACGAATGGCGGCGTTGGAGACCTGAGCAGTGTTCCCACTCCCATGTCAGCGTCAGCCCAGCCCCAAATGACGACACAACTCCGAGGCTTCCCTCGGTTGTCCCATCACGAGTCCATGAAGAACTTGCCGTCGGCTCGATTATCCGCGCGCGCGCACCCCCGCGGTCTCGCAGCGTTTCAACAGATAATTCGGGCATTCTCACAACTTCCGAATCCCTTTCTTCATCACCATTGTCGCAGTCTCCGACCTCCCAGGTCTCCGGGCTACCAGAAGTTGCCACCCCATATACGCTCTCGTTTCCAGAGCTGTCGATAGACTCATCCGAATCCAGTGCCCCGACGCTCACTGTAGAACCTCCGCCGTCATCGGGTACAATCTTGCGGCTTACAGCACCACTCGGAACGGGGCCTTTTCGAGTGTGTGGCTAGCCGAAGACCTATCTGAGGACCCGCTCATCCTGCGAAGCCGCCGGAGCCTACGCAACCTGCGGCGGGAAAGCTCGATGAGTTCCATGTCTCTATCGCGTACAAGCTCGCTGCGGAAAGTACGGGTCCCTGGCGTGCGGCCCCTCGGAGTGGGAAAACGGATGCTGGCGGAGCAAGAACGCTCGGGGACCGGCTCATGGTTACAGTCGTCACTATCTGCTTCCGCACTCAACGCGACACGGCTCGTGGCGCTGAAAATGACTGCGCGTTCTATGTTCGCACCTGTTTCGGGCCGGGAGGAGGAGCTGCAGCGGGATCGGACGCGCGTGAGCTTCGTGCGTGAAGTCGAGGTGCTACGACACATATCGCATCCCAACATCACAAAGCTGCTGACGCACCTGACGACACCCTCTTATCACGTTCTGGCGATGCCGTACGTCCCCGGTGGGGACCTCCTAGGAATTGTGAATAGCGATGAAACGCACAACACTGTCAGCGAGTCGCTCCTTCGACGCATATGGACCGAGCTTTGCAAGGCGGTTGGTTGGATGCACGGTGTGGGGCTCGTCCATCGTGACGTCAAGCTTGAGAGTAAGAGTCCGTCTACCTTTGTTTCCGACTGCATGGCTAATAAGAGGTAGATATCTTGCTGACAACAATCCTCCCTTGCACGACGTTGCCATCGGGCCCGTTGATCAAGCTCACGGATTTTGGTCTCTCTCGGTTCATCGACGTGGATGCCCCGCTGTTGAGCACCCGCTGCGGGAGTGAGGCTTACGCGGCGCCGGAGCTGGTCATCAGCGGGCGGCGCTATGATGGGCGCGAGACGGACGCTTGGGCGTGTGGCGTGGTGCTATACGCGATGTGCACGCGCCGGCTGCCGTTCGGCGAGGGCGTCTCCAGCCCGGTCTTGGGGGACGCATTGGGCGCGAGGGTGGCACGCGGGAGGGCGTGGCGGCGCGGCGGCATTGGCTCATGTGCATTGCACGTGGAGAGTACGAATGGCCGGAGCTTCCGACGCCCCCTATCCGCGATGGCCAGGAAATGCAGCCCTCGCATTCTGGGGATTCGGACCTGACCGTCTCGCCATATAAAGACGGGGATAAGCAGGAGGAGGAAGAACTGATGGGTCCGCGGCTCATAGAAAGCGCCGGTGCACGAGGCATTGTAGCGCGGCTGCTTGTGCGAGATCCGACTAGACGCGCCAAAATTGCAGAATTGTGGGACGATCCGTGGATGGGGGGATCCAGTTCGGAAGCTTCTAGGCTCATTACCACCGACCTTGAATCGCAGAGCCCTACCACGGATGTCTCAGGGTACGCAGGGGAAGACGCAGACCTAGACGTCGAGGTGGAGGGGTTCGAAGACGAAGACTTGGAAGAAGATGAAGACTTAGACGATGACGGGCTGTTGCTGGACCAGGATGGGATCGCCAACATTGCACGGCAGGAAGTGCAATAACGCTCTTTCGATCCTTCCCTTCCTCCATCCTCCTCTGCTGTTCGATGTCTTTCCGTGTCCAACTTATTTACTTCTATAGTCTATCCCATACCGACATATCATTTTGGCGCACACACCATATCCCTTCTGTGCCTACTATACTTATAGAGCGATCTCTATTACTCAACTGTTTCCATATCTACATGTACTGTATGGCCGAGCGTTTTTTATTCGGGGCGGGATTACTGGTAGTCTGTTGTAGGGATATCGAAATATCAGGGCGGTTTCGTCTCTGTATGACTCGAGTTATTTTGGAAGTTGGTCGACCGCTAACATTAAGAGCACCAGCTGTGGTATGTGATTAACTTGCACTGAATTACACTCGTTCAAGGCGTTGCTATGTGTCAAATCGACTGGTGAGCCCGGGGTAATCATATTGGCATCTTACATGCTATTGTACAACTGTACAATTGATCTATATTTGAGGAATGCCGGGGAGTTGAGGAATCTGGTATCAGTACGTAGGCGCGCAGATGGCGCGGGCTGAGACCCTCCTGACGGCTTCCAGCTCAATATTCTCAGGAACTTGTTGCTCGTATGCTTGAAGCAGCGCAAGCACGGATGCCACTGGGTATAATTTAGGGTATAATTTAGATGGACCAGGATCTAGACAAAAGAACCCACGGTCTAGGCGTGTTGAAGGAAAGAGGTGAGGGGTTCGATTCGCCGTCGTCAGAAGGAGCTGTAGGACGTGCTTGTCTGAATTCTCGTAGGCTCGTGCATTTTGGCGGCATTTAGACCGTTGGTTACTGCATGTCCGAAGATTTGACACCAATCGCGGGGAAAGAGAAGACCAAGCATGAGGACACGGAACGCACTGAATTGATGGCTTGAAAAAACGATTCTGCGAGCTGCTTGTCGAACTAGTGGTACCTGCGACTAGAGAACTCTACCGGTCGGCGCTGGGGACGCGAGCGTGTGATACCAGGGGCGTTGCACGCGTCACGGCCTGCATCCGGTGCCAGAGGGGATAGAATGCACTGCAAGTCAGGGGGGGCTGGCTTCGGACTTTGACGGTGCCTCAGGAACGTCCTTGAGCCTGAGTGACAAGTTAACAGCTTGGAATCCATATTGTGATGATAATCGCTGCGTGGCGCAACGAGTGCTCTTGAGAAACAGAGCGTGTAGAGGGTGCAGTAAACCGACAAATATTGCAAGGTTTCCAGCAAATTGCGACATTTATTCATGGCCACAGTGCAATCACCGAGGTACTTTTCGTGCAATAAATCCTTGGTGCTCTGTCGAGTCGTGAGAGTGTATGCCGAAAAGTATCGAGTGCAATGTGCATATTCAGGAGAGGACTGGCCCCTAAGCCCAGTTGCCGTCGGCGGCCAGATGATGGGTCTGGACTGCGGAGTCTAGACCTCCCGGAAGCAAGTGCAACCGGCCGAGGCCTAGACCCAGCTCTAAGCATGCTACCCAGCCAAACTCTGGGGCAAATTTGGGAACTGAACGCGCGCCAGAGACGTGGAATAATGCTTCTGGAGTGACGCAGTGAAAGTATGACACCAGAAGCGCGAAGAAAGTGTCGTGTAGCGGAGATTTTTGTTCGATTTTTGTGCGAGATCACGGATAATGGCTTGTGGGGGCGTTTACTTATAAGTAGGCAAGGGCTGGACCATGGGGCTCCAAATTCTGTTTCAGCACCGAATGGACGAGCGATACCGGGTACAGCAGCCCTTACTTCCTCTGCTCTCCATCGCTGCCTCTCGAGCACAATACTCTCCTTCGCAGCAGCAGCAGTGGGCTCCGAGCACCAGTGTGAGTTTCTTTGCATATCGGGGCGCGCTCGACGCGTCGAGCAATCGTAGCCAGCGACGGTTTGTGTACCCTCGCTTGTTCAGTGCGCCCATGCTGGTGTACTTGCTCCCCCGTTAACGCTCAATCCTTTAGCAGCTTCCGACTCTGGGCGTCAAACGCGAAGGCGGGTCTCCAGATCATTCCATGGCCGACCGTAAGGACAGCAGTGGCCATGAAGACAGCATGTCGTCCACAAGCGATTTCGTCAAGAAGCTATACAAGTCGGCTAATTTTTCCTCCCGACTTGCCGCTTTCTCATATTCTATAGAATGCTTGAAGATCAGTCGTTCCAGAATGTCGTGTCGTGGGGCCCACAGGGGATTGCTTTGTAGTGAAGGTATACATGAGTTAGTGCTTTCTGAAGAGGCTAATATCTCCCGCAGGACATGAATGAATTCACAAAATCAATATTACCTCGCATGTTCAAGCATTCCAATTTTGCAAGTTTCGTGCGCCAGCTGAACAAGTACGATTTTCACAAAGTCAAAAACACGGACGACAATCAATTTGGGGAACATGCAAGTCATATGCGTCGGATCCTACACGAATCTGATCCTCTATAGAGCTGGACGTTTCGCCATCCAGATTTCCACGCGGACCGCCGGATGCCCTGGAAAATATCAAGCGCAAGGTTCCCGCTCAGCGCAAACCCACGGCACCTGGTCCGTTGCCGACACCTCCCGCCTCTGCTTACGCCGCACCCACCGTCTATCCACAACCCACTGCCTCCAGCTCGTTTTCCACAAATCCCTACGACGTCGACTCGAAGGTCGACTCTCTACAAGCTCAAGTTGCCTCTATGCAAGCACAACTCACCTCCTTGGCGCTGCTCACGAAGAAGTCCTATCACACGTCCGAAATCTGGAGCGCAGTTACCAGGAGGTCCTCGTCGAGATGGTCGGCTTCCAGCGGGGCATGGCACAGCAGGACGGGCTCATGCAGAACCTGATACAGTATTTCTTACGTGAGAACGGGAATGGGAACGGTGCTGGTGAGTGACAGGTTTGCCTTTGCTGCTTGCCTTGCCACTCCCGCGCCTAATCAATGCTATTTGTTTTTTTCTCTTCTTCGGTGCGATTCCACATCTAAAGGCAAAATGAAGCAACTTGCGAGCAATGACAACTTGGACCCGAACAACAACCCGTTCTTATTCATGCAGACGCAGGAGACTCAGCGACTGCTGGACAAGAATTTTCCTGAGACGGATGTGGCACGCGCGACGCTCGTGCAGATGAGTGAGATCTCGCGACGAGCAGAGGCTGTGGGGATGTCTTTCGGAGGCTCAACGGGCTTCGGCTCGGGCGTCGGTAGTAGTTCACGCTCGAGCGGCGTTGGGACCAGCGGGATCGGTGCTGCGATGAGTCGCATGGATATGCTTGCGCGCATCGAAGAGCTGCAGGCGCAACGCACGTTCGGTAATTCCGCTTCACGCCTCAACACACCGCGTTTCAACAGCAGCAGCAACAACGCATCATCTAGCGGCAGCACGACGACCTTGGAGCAGGAAGGACAGACGCTCGGGGAGCAGCAGCGCACGGAGACTCCGGAATCAGAGGACTTCGAAGACGATGAGATGGTCGTGCCCACGGCAACGAACCCCCAAACTTGGATGTGGCGCTTACCTCATCGAGTACGGGGGATCAGGGATGGGCTGCCGCCGTTGGCGGGACGCGCATGCGGGGCTAGAGGTGTACACCGTCGGGCATCTCGTGCCGCGAGGGAGCACCGGCCTTGTAAATTCCCAGGGAAACTGGAATTTCGATGGGAATGCGTTCGCGGGCGAGCTGGTCGGGAACCAGGAGTCATCGCTTGCCGGGACGAGTGGGAGTTCGAGTAGCGGCAGCCCGCCGCAGACGCAGACATTGCGCGTGCGACGATCAACATTCGTCCCGGGATGGGCAGTACCGCCGCGCGTGCTGCTAGTGGACGACGACGCGGTGAGTCGGAAGCTGAGCAGTAAATTTCTGCAAGTCTTCGGGTGCACAATCGACGTGGCTGTCGATGGGGTCGGTGCGGTAAACAAGATGAATCTTGAAAAATATGACCTAGTGTTGATGGTGCGTCCATTTGAATTCTGGACTGGTCTGCGTTTATTCGAACAACCATCAGGATATCGTCATGCCCAAACTGGACGGCGTATCTGCTACGTCCATGATTCGGAAATTCGATCCACGAACCCCGATTATCTCCATGACCAGCAATTCAAGACCGAACGAAATAATGACCTATTATTCTTCCGGTTCGTCCTCGCCTCGTCCTTGCCAAATAGAACCACTCACAGTCCCTCAGGAATGAACGACATATTACCGAAGCCGTTCACAAAAGAGGGGCTGCTTGATATGCTAGAGGTACGTCTTTCGCCCCATTCTAGATAGACAGCAGACCAAATATCCACAGAAACACTTGACGCATTTGACGGTCATCAAGCAGAAAATCGGATCCTCAATGCGCATCAGCCGGCCCCGGTCGGTGGCCCGCCACTGAACGATGCGGGGTTCGAGAGCGCACTGCAGGCTGGTGCGGCGTCCTTGACGGACAACAGCCTCATGGGTTACGGACTGGGGGTCCGGATGACGGCGACGGGCGCATCAATGTGCTCGCGGGGATGGGCCTCACGGACGAGCAGTACAACACGATGCTCGCGAGTATTGTCGCAGGCGACGGATTTAATTTTGGGTCGTCAGAAAAGCGCTCCCGAGATCCGAACGACAATTCCGACGGGCGGACGAGAAACGGAGTCGGTTTGAAGTGGTCGAGTAGTTTGCATCATTTTTGGTTCTTCTATCGTAGCCCCACTCAATTATTTACCCCTCGTGTATCCATTATAGTTTCTTAGACCATATTTTGTATGTACGATACAGGGATTTTAAACGGGACTCTGAATATACCGATTCATCGAGGCGGTTGGTAGAGAGCTTTTCAGGAGTCAAACCGCCACCGTTTCCGACGCTTGAGTGGCCGTATGTAGAACAGGGATGCGAAAACAGTCCCCGCGAGACCAAAGGAGGTCCTATTGGGGAGAGGAGACAAACTGGGTTGAAGGGTCTGGATAATATTGAGATTCGTGTTGAGAGGGAAGACAGCCTGCGGTATCGGATTCTGAATAGCAACCTTATATGCACCGTACTTACAACGACGTCGCAAGACATCTAGCTCGCCGCATAGGCCTGCGCAGCAGAGTTGCAGATGAGGGTATCATTTTCGCCTGACTGAAGCCCTGTGTGGTTGATTGAGCGGAGGAAGGGCGCCATCTGAGGCGGAAAACGCCGTCTGACAAGCAGAGGGATTTGGGCAAACATTGCATCCCATTCCTCCCCACCCAGCCTCGCAGGTACATGTCGTGATATTTGGGCAAGAGCCCTGCAGTTGAGCGGGAGCGCGACTAGATTGAAAACGTCACTCCCACATGCTGGAGTACTTGGCACAAGTGGACCCTCCGAAACCAGCAGGACAGATGCAAGAAGATCCGTTCTGGACACCGCAGTTGCCGCAAGAACCAACAGCGGTCTCTTTGTATGACTTTGTTGACACACCTTCTATAACATAACTCGTGAGTCGTATACAGTCACTGGGCTTTGGGCTCGCAAACTGGTCGTCTACGCTCTGGGCTTTGTGCTCATATACTCTCGCCTGGTGTCTGGTGGTGAAGCGTCGCAGGCTCTAACCCTGTCGTTGATCTCAATCCGTGGAACGTGACGCCTCCTGTTCGCGCTGGCTATGAAGTTGATGGACCCTGGTACGGCGACGTTGTGTCTCAAGCAAAAGCGGTATCAACATGTCCTTTCAGATGTATGGACTCCCCGCGACGCGCCCTTCGTCGTAGCAGGGACAAATCTTCTACAGAAGTCGCAACCGAATGGTTCGTATAATAATATACGCTCTAGTCCTCTATTGAACAGCGACCATAGCTCGACTGGGTGTTCTGGACGGAAACGTAGCTGCGCATTTTCAACGCACTGTCAACCATTACTTAGTCACTTCAAACACGACCTACGTCCCGCTTCCTGCAGATATTGATCCAATTGTATTGCTCTCCGCGCCGACATGCGATTCGGCCACGACGATCCAGTTCTATGGCCACAATTTTTTGTGCCAGCCTTCCCTCATCTCGCAGCAATTCCAAAAGCGCCTACGACTCCTGCTGAAATTGCAGACAACGGCGTGATGTGGTGGGACCCGACGCCTAGCGACTTCATTACGGGCATGACCCTTACGAGAACGCTGGGTAAATTGAGCACTGCCCGCATTGTCGAATTAGCGCGACATGTCAACGTCCTTCTCGCGCGTTATGACAAGTACTTGGACACCCTTCCAAATCGCACACCACCCACTCCGTTAATCACTGAGCTGGCGCGTAGTCTTGAGATGAGTCTCGAACGCTTACGGCTCATCCCAACGACATACAACCGGATGCGTCTCAATGTTACCGCGTTGCAGCGCCAGCACTTGGAGCTACATGCCATGCTGCAGTTCTTTGTGGTGTACATGCCGCGCTCGAAGGAACGGAATGCTGCACCCGTGCTCCCGACAACTGTGTTGGGGCGTTCACTCAGGATCCGGAGATTGCACAGCTATTCCACTCTGCTGGACTTCCGTTTTGGTTCATACGGCCGTTCGTGGCTTACGCGGGGATAACATATTGCGAGTCGTTCATCCCATCTGTGCATCCGAGGTGCTTGAAATGCAGCAGGCGAGCGAATTTCCGCCTGTCACGACCACTTCGAATACAGAAGACCGCTTGAGAGCTCTCACGTTCGCAACCAGGGCGACACCTTGGTACTCAAATCCCTTTGCTCAAAAACCTCCAGTGTCGTCGGAGAAATACTCGGCAAATTCGCCGCAGTATGAGCCGGACCAAGGCGCTGATTCCGTCGGTGCATCCACGTCGCTTTCGGCAAGGTCACGTTCATTGGCAACGGTCTCAGGAAATAGGACAAACACAGGTCCCTGTATGTTCTTTACCCACGGTTTGCAAACTGATACACTAATACATATTCGAACAGATGCGCTAGCACACGCAAACAAAAGGGGCAACAAAGAGCCTGCCGCCGCAAACCCGAATGCACAAGTATCCCGAGACAAGTACATGGTCTTTGATAGCCGTGAAATGCCTGCTTCGATTTCTGCGTGGGCCGAAGCCTTGGCTAAGGTAGACAGAACACATCCTCCACTGTGCGGCAGGAAGGCACCCCATATCTATGTGTTCCCTGAGCCTGCTTTGCTAGCATCTACTACAGACGAAAAACGGCGGCGTATCTATTATCATCACTACACGCTCTTACGCGACGCGTTGATGCTCCGTGTTGCTGATCCCGATACGCCGCCAGCATTGTTGACAACGCAGGAGTGGCGAGATCTCCTTCTGGGCAAAGTGATCCAGCAAGGAAGAAGGGATCTCAAATCATGAAGCGCACTGTCCGTATCCAAGAAGTACTTGCTCCTGCGTTGGAACAGTGCGGTATCGATGCGTTCTCCGACTTCCCCGTGCCGCTAGAGGCCACGCCTCTGATCAATATTCATCGCGCTCAAGAAATACTATGGGAGCTCGCCGAGATGAACTGGCGGTATGAATTTCTAGGACTGGATGCACTGGCATCTCGTGTAGACCGATCGGACCAATGTCGCATGTGCTTTGCGAGCTCGGCGCTGATCAGTATAGATTTCAGGGATAGCCAGCAAGGCCTTGCGTCGCTTGCAATAATGGATCGCTTGCCTTCCCTTCTCAAGATGGCAACTCTGATGTGTGACTGGATGGTACCTTGCCAGCGTCCACGTGAATAGATGATGCGAAAGCCTCAAAACAGTGGGACCCATCCATGGTGCAGCTGCTAGAGCGACGAATCGCAGCGTATTACACTCAGACGTTCTATGACACTTTCGGACGTGCGGCTGTTGTACCTATGAGACTCGAGCATACGTTCGGAACCTGATATCCTGTCATACGCAAGTTGATCACCTTGTATATAAAATAGGAGCAAGTGTTTTATGTGTACGTCAACATTTAAGCGTGCTACATGTACAATACAGATGGATTAGGAGGGACAAGAACGCGCAGTATTGAAGGGTTCCGTGTTGTGTGCAGGCGGTGCGACAAGTGAAGCAGATAGTTTGAGCCGGGATACACCAGAAAAGGCCCTAACATCCATTGAGATGCGGCACATTATGGCCACGTCCGTGTAAGATGTGGCACATTCGGGCAGAAAACGGCTCATTGCGCCACTCAATGGCCCTGTGTCTCGGCATCTCCCGGTGGGTGCCCCTTGGCGCCACTGCTGCTGTTTCAACATGGCACATTATTGGTGCCGGGCCGCCGGCGCCCAGACCCAGTCCGACTACCAAACGACTCCATGTCATCCAAACAAACCATTCACTGAGTTCAACTGTGGCCATGCGGATGAGAGAGACTAGGAAAGTATTGCACAGCGACGAGAAAACTAATATGTTTATTATCATTATTAGGGGAGCTCAAAGGGGAGCTCAAATTACAAGTTTACATGGTATAAACAGTACGGTGGACAAGTTGTAACTAATTGGGATGGCACCAAAAGATGACGTGCCAGTGCACACCGAAATGGTCGAGGCAATGTGCAGCGTACGTGGCAAATCGTGAGCCACGGGCTGAGATGCCGCTACCGCCACCCATATCCCGCTGGGTACCAGAAGCGGCCACCCTCCTTAACGCCCGAGGAAGAATTCCAATGCCGTCTCATAGACGCCGATGAGTGCTCGTGGCTGCAAAGATGATCGTTGATCAGCGTTGCGTGGCAGATGGTGGCAACGGCAGAAATGACGATGGAGGCACGTACCGTGCTCCGCAAGCCCCAAGCCATTGTACCCCGCACCTCTGAGTCTGCTTCTTCACCTTCTTGACAGCCAAAAAGACCGTCCCAACCCCCCTCCTTTCCCTCCGGCTCCCAACATCCTCAGCAGCGCTGACTACGGCGTGTCACGGTGTGATGTAGTACTTATGTTGAGGTCGGACCAACGCGAATGCGGCCACCAGGCTTGTCTGCACGTCGGGACTGAGCTGACTTGTGGGGCGCAAGAGAGGCGGCGATGAGGAACAGCGGTGTTGTGGGCGGAAGAAGGATGTAAATCAAATGTTGATTACTCCGGTGACTGCGAGATCCCGAATGATCCGTCTCCCAAAAAAGAATGTGCCGCGTCTCGTTGAAACATGGCTCATTGCTCGCAATGTGCCGCGTCTCAAAAAAATGTGCCACATCTTAATGTATGTAAGGTCCTCATCTTGTATATCCTCAGTTTGAGCCAGCGAAATCGTCAGTGGCGTTCTTGGGACCAGTCCAGTTGCAGTCGGCATCCAAGCTTAGTAAAGTCGACGGATGACAATAGAGCCACCATCAGTGTCATACACGCTGGCTCGAGCGTAGACCGAAGAACAACGACATCCTCGCATCCGATAGTATGCCATATAACGTCGCCCCGAATGGCGTCCGCACCAAGATAGTACGTCGTGTTGTATACCTCATCCACAAAAGCAGAGGTGATCATGGTACGCAAGTTACATATATGTATACATACTGTGTATTGAGCGTAGACCACCCGATTGTGTTTGTCTCGCGTTGTCGTAATTATGTAATATAACAGCGACGTCGCTCCTTCTCAACCACCGCCATGTCCTCTTATGACGCTGATGCTTTCCTCCTGCTGAACCTTTCAAACTGCTCTATCAAGGAGTCCAAATCAGTGCCCCAAATCCAGTCTGGTACTCTCGCTCTGGAGTGTGTCACAATCCGGTATGCGGGCGCTTCTGCCAGTGAACCGCACGTATTCCTTGTACTGCGAATGAATGAAACGGAAATTCCCCTTGAACCAACCCGCATCGTCCAAACCAATTTCTCAGAATCCGGTGCCAGAACATATGTTTTTCGGCCCACAGACGCAGATCCAGATGAATTGGTTTTAACGATCGCGTTCCCGAGCGTCCCGAACTTGCATGTTCTCGACGACATTGAGATTTTCGAAAGCATCATTGCCCAATACGCGGATCTACAGGGAGTGCTTGCGCACGACTATCCCGATGATGCTTCCAACGTCGACGACACGTCGGACTCGAAAGAGCTTCGCGGACACCTCGTTCTTGTCGATCAAGATAATGGAGAAATTGTTGGCGAGTTTGATAGGAAGTTTGCCGTTCGAGAAGATCCGTCCCTTGGTAGAAAGGGCCACGAAGGCGACCCCGTTGTCATCGAAATCAACGAGCCCATGACCGACGAAGACCACGATCACGATGCGAATGCCTTGCAAATTTTTGCTCGCGCTATACCTCCAGAGCAGCAGGATTGGATTACCAAGGGCGCCACCATAATCAGGTTCGAGCCATATCTCACTTGTCGGCCACTATTTAGCTTAATTACATAGCCAAGCAATATCTGGCGGAACTACGCTGCTTCTCACTGCAGTATCAGCGGGTTCATCGTACTACACAAATCACTTTGAACCGTCCTCGCAACGCACCCCTTCGTCCTCAGGACCCCCTCCGCTACCGCCGAGAGCTGTGGCTTTCCTGTCTTCTGCTCGAACACGTAAAGGTCTCTCCGTTGTCCACTCAGTAAGCGGAGAGGCGGTTAAAGTCACTTCCAAAACAATTCGGATCATCGATGGGATGATCAAGGCTGCAATGGGTAGTTCGAAAGGGAAGGGTAAGCAAGGCAGCACCTTTTCTCCTGCGACGAAACCTCCTTTACCTCCGCGCGCTTCATCGCCGTACCTTGCTCCACCGCCCCCATACTCGGGATCTTCCAATTCCCTTTCACCGAGCGAGAAGCCGGCGCTTCCTCCGCGCCGACAACCGTGGCCGTCCCCCTCGCCTTCGGGAAAACCCCCTCCTCTTCCGCCTCGTACCAACAGTGGTATTCCGTATAAACTCGATGAAGTGATACCCCAGGAGAGATTCGCCGTAAAACTATCCAGGACTACCCGCCTTCTCCTCTCCGCTGATCTCATCCTCGCAACGATCGATAACTCAACGCGACGGTTAATGGATTCCGGAACAGAGAATCTGGAGGTAGTCGTCGGACACAGGTGTGTGTCCACGAGCTATGGCAGTCCGCCCGATAGATGCTGATGAGGATGTTAGATATGGACCTGAAGCCGCAGAAAGTTCGGTTCTGATGGCAGAAACGGCGCGCAACCTTTCCTTGGTGTACATTGATCTGCGTGGCGTTGGACGGAGAGCGCTCTTGAGAAGGGCGGGGAAGGAATTTGTCAAAGGACGAGTAGCGGACATGGCTCAAAGTAAGAAAGGTTGACTGAGTCCTATACACTATACAGTACACAGATTAAAGAGGGATCTGACCTATCTAGATCTTGAGCCGTGTTGTAATATGTATATGCAGTGCCGGCTGGAGACAGATTGGATTCAAAAGCGGTCAAGAAAGCGCTATCCAGGAGTTCAACCCCGGTGAGAATCCCGTGTGGCGGGTGCGCTCAGATGCGCTAGTATATGTTCCGGACTCGCTGTATGTGGGTAAATATGCTCGAGCGCAGAATGATGATGTCATTGATTCGGCTGAGATCCGATCTTCTTTTTTTGCTTTCGACTCGACATCCACTCGACGTTCTCAAGTATCTCAACTCTGTCCGAGTCAACTCACTCAACTTGCTTGACTTGCGCGACTCGCAGAGACCGCCCATCACGCCAGAATGCATCGCAAGCCTGCGGGTCCCCTGGGCAACGGCCGGTTCTGGTGCACCTGTCATCGATACTGCCGTGGGGCAAAGACGTCTCCAGCACAACGTGGTACGACCATGCAAGCCATCGAGCTGCCGCTATACAGGCAGCTGGTCAGGCAACTACACAGGATATCCCTACCAGCTCGAGCACTGGCAGCTCTGGTCCTCGCGGCGGCGTCGCTCCCTCTGGCGAGCAGAACGTGTACAATTCACCGGCCCAATCCGCTGCAGGCCCTGTCAGCCCTCTTCACAAACGTCGTCGCGTCAACGATGGCTCTGACAGCGAATTAGATGTATACTCTCCCGATGTAAATCTCTTTCGATATAATTTGACTTCTTCTCCCTTAATATCCTCGCGTGTACTAGTCCCACAGCCTCTTACGAGATCCTAGTCCAACACATGAATCCGATGAGCAAGACCCGACTGATCCTGGTAGTCTTGCCCATAGAGCCTTGTCCTCCGAGCCCGAAGACCGGTCGGCCTGTTCTGAAGATGACGATGAGGTTTTTGAGGAGAATGTCGGGTCGATCGACGACGATATAGACCTCGCAGAACAGTTCATAGCCGCAATACGGCAGGCAACCTTTGAGAATAGTGAACTCGACGAAGACTGCATCGCGCGCCTGCAGAACCCAATTCAGGAGCCAGCCGACGTCTCCAATCCAGATTTCCGTCTTTCCCTCGACCTCTTCTTTGCCACATCCGACGCATCCGAAAAAACATACGAGCAAGTCAGACGTTCCATTTTGCGGCGTCATCCCGACAATACCATCCTCTCCCATCACCGAATCAAGAAAAAGGTTGCCGAGATGAGCGGAGTAGTCCCTCTGCTACACGACATGTGCCGCAATTCCTGCATGGCATATACGGGCCCTTTGGCTCGGCTCGAGAATTGCCGTGTGTGCGGCGAACCCCGTGTCGACGAGATGGGTATTGCTCGCCAATTTTCGACCATGCCCTTGGGTCCCCAACTCCAAGCGCTCTTTCGTGATCCTGACAGTGTTCGCGACATGCGGTACCGCATTGCGGAGACGGAGTATACACAGGCGCTGATCAAGGCTTATCACGGGCAGCTCGAGGTCATCTATTCCGTCAATTCTCTACACTCAGAGCTGCTAACTAGGTGATTCCACAGGTGTACGAGGATTTGTTTCATGGGAAAGACTACATCGATGCTGTAGCTCGAGGTCACATCACCGTGGATGATGTTGTCGTGATTGGGTCCATTGACGGTGCCCAGCTGTACCGCAACAAAGCATCTGATTGTTGGATAGATCTGGATCATCGCAGATCGCAAGCCGGGACTTCGCCACAAGAAAAGAT
>QVIE01000019.1:0-38816 GCA_013387415.1 Panellus pusillus | reverse complement strand
GCGCCTCGATGCCAACACCTCCCCAACCTGCGGCACGGGCAGCACAGATCAAAAGGAAATGCTACGCAGATCGCGACCCCGACGAAGGATTATCGTCATCCGATGGAGAGGACGACGGATGGCGGCCGGAGATGAGAGTGACATACAAAAAACGGGCGTAGGGAGAGCCTATTAAATTCATATCTGCGTTATCATCAAGGAGCGCGGCACAAGCTAGAGTCGAAGTTTTAAATTCAGTATGTACACTACAGTCTTCGCAGTATATGAATTGTATGTGCGAGCAGGCCGAGTCCTTCAAGTCGACGTGTCAGCTGAGGAATCGTTATCCATCATTGCATCCGACCACATGCGTCTCCCGCTTCCCCCGCCGTCCCCCACCCGTCCAGCGTCATCAGCGCCGAGAAACCCTCGCCTTCCGCCCACCGACCCGGAAGAAGTTGCGAGACTTGCTGGAATCTGCGAGCCTCAAACCAGTCACAGCGCTCCCTCCAAGCGTTCGATTTGAGAACGTGCTGCCCTGGCAAGAAAGTGTCCGTCCAGGACACGGGATGCACGAGGGCATCGTCTACACCATCTCCTCCGATTCTGAGGACGATGTGGCGCCGTCGAAGAAGTCCCAGCCCGACTCGGAGGAAGCCGCGAAGTCCCGCCAAATATTCTTCCAGCGCGGATCGGCAAGGCGGTCCCGTGCCGTTTGGAACGCCGCGTGTTGCCTCGCGCTCCCTCAGCCCACCAAACGGAAGCTGCGCCCGTGTTGTCTCGCAGCCCGGGTCCGTCGAAGGTACGGATGATGTATCTGTGGGCAATCAGGTAGTGCAGAACCGTGAGTGCAATGGTAAAAACGAGCCCTGCTTACCTCCTGTGCAGTGACGATGCTGTCAAACTTCTGGCGGCCGATCCGAAGCGCGAGATTGTTTTTTCACGACGGACACCGAGGAGTTAGCCCAGTTTTTGAAGGCTCGGGCGTGCTTAGAGTAGAACCATGTGTACACTTTATGTAGTGAATTGGAATACTGTGGTCCTTGTTAATGTCTGCATACTGTGAGACTGAGACACGAATGAATGAAAGAACGAATGAAAAAAAAGAGAAAAAAAATGCGCACTGGCAAAATCGAAACGCGGACCAGACGGTCCTAGGTGCTTGCAAGGTGAGTTCCGGTTTTTCCGGGACCGCGTTGCAAGCCCCTGGACCATCTGGTCGGGGTTACAACACAGTATTAAGGTGCTATATGGACTCGAGAGGTGGATGGATTTAAAAGAGTTATGTATAGGTCGTTGATTGACATTTTCTGTTGAGTACGTACCAACGACTTCTCCCGTCGCCGCAATCGCCGCCGTTCTATTTCAGCGAATTCCCATGCCATCTGACAGCCTGCCTTCTGCGCACTCTCTCCGCAACCCTCACAAGCCAACACAGCCGGTTCGCCAGAGGGCCGCCACCTCCGACGCCCAGAAGGGCTCGCGCGCTATTTCAGCTGCTCAGAAAGTGGAGAAGGAAGCCGCCATGGCTCAACTCATCAACGAGTTCAAGACGCGCGCGAGGAAACCGATCAACGCTCTGGTGCGCGAAGTCGGCCTCAAACGCGACGTTGCGCGCGCCATGCTCACCAACCAGTCAACCGCCGTCGTTCCGCGCGCGCCGAATCTGTACAATGCTTTGGTCCATGACATCAGGGTGCAGGACGAGGAGGGTGCGATTTTTTTTTTCGCTTTTGTGTGCCACGTCATTGATCTATTCCATACATTGTAGCGGCAAGGCAAAGCGCCCCTCAAGGAGATTCAACAAGAAATCAACGAGCGGCTGGAAGCCGCCGGAGTCAACCGCGTCGAGGACCTAGTCACAGCCGAGGAAAAGGAGCGCTTGATAGAGCGGCTGCGTGAGGCCCGCAACGTGAAGAAGACCGGCATACGTGCCACCGTGAAGGCAGTAGCCACCGACAGCTTCAAGACACTTCAAAACATGAGTGAAGAGGTGAGCAGTGCCCCCAAAAGCTTTGAATACAAGGCTAATATGCCACCGTGACGTACCTACAGGCGAAAAACCTTTACGAGCGCACAGCTGTCGCCGGCTTCGGCTTCTTCGCGCGGTCCAACTCGGATGACCCGGCTCTCCCCCACTGCTTTGATTCGGGTGACGCGCTAGATTTCTGTCCCGAGGTTGGGTGTCACGCACGTGGAGATGTTGCGCAAGCTCGAAGCATGGTTGTCTGCTCGGGAGAATGGTAAGCTTCAGCTTTGCATCGAGTGGATTGAGCTTATTCATATGCCAATCAGGAGGCTGCGATGTGAAGAGTAGTACCAAGCTGCGCGCAGCCATCGTCCAAACAATGACAAGCGGTCTTCGTGAGTCGCTCATCCCGCCGTGTGATCTCCCTTGACATTCCTTAGGTACAATAACCAAGGACCCGAAGGCCACAATGAGCTTCAAGAATTACGACGTCGACATCCGCGCCGCCAAGAAAGTGGAGCTCAGAGGATGGATCACGGGCATCCCCTTCGTCAATATCTCCAAGATCACCCAGACGGCTGACCTCCGCCGCCTCCACGACGCGCTTCGCGCCGGCGAAATCTACTGGAAGGCCATGACTCCAGCAGCCGTCAAGGAGCTCAACGCGGAGCTCGATGAGCGGCGCAAGTCCGGGCCCCTCAAGAAACGGAAAGAACGGGCTGACGCTGGCAAGAAACGCGGTCCCCGCCACCGTTCCGATGACGACTCGACAGACGATGGCAACGACGATAGCGACAATGAATCGGACGACGAGCCCTCCACCAAGAGACCTCGCCAGCAGCAGCCCGCCGCTATCCCGCGCAGAAACCCTCACCGCCCAGGCTCACGCCCTCGCCTGCCTGCTGACCGTCCCGACGACGACGACACGCCCAACGCCAGCGCCCGCGTTGGCCAGCCGGTCCCCGCCGCCGCTATCCAGCGCACATACCCGCACCGCCCGGGCTCACGCCCACGTTTGCCTGCTGACCGCCCGGCCGACGACGACGACGACGACACGCCCAACGTTTCCGCCGCCGCTGTCCAGCGCACATACCCGCACCGCCCGGGCTCACGCCCGCGGTTGCCTGCTGACCGCCCCGCCGATGACGACGACGACACGCCCAACGCCAGCGCTCGCGTTGGCCAGCCGGTGTCCGCTGCCGCTGCACCCAGCCCCTCCTCCGCACCTTTGGCTGCTGCAGCCGCAACGGGTGTCCCAGCCCCCACGTTCACAACGACTGCACCGAACGCCACGACACCCGGGCATGGTGTATCGCCCAGCGGCACGGCGCCTGCTCCTAGCAGCGACACGGCGGTGCCAAACACCGGGACTACCACGTCCCCAGCTCTGTCTGGTGCGCAGACTACGCCTCTCGGTGTCGCAGCACCGAACTTCGCCCGGTTCGCCCTCAACGCCGGCGGGCAGGTGGGAAACACCATCGCCTCGAAGCAACGCAAGACCCGCAAGGATGCGAAGCGCAAGCACGGGGATGCGCTCGACGAGAACGATGCGCCGGGGGCGGGGGGGACGGGGAGCAGCGTCCGGCAAAGAAAAAGAGGTCGGGCGGGAAGTCGGGTGCGGGTGCGCCGGCCAGCAGCACGCCAAAGCCACGCCCCACGGGCCGCGCGCCGCGCGTCGCCGACGCGTCGGGGAGTGGGGCGGTGACAGACGCTGCCGCGTCTAATGGGGTCATCGCCGCTGTGTCCTCCTAGGTGCTGAATATCTTTGTTCTGCTTGTTCTTACGTAGTTCCCTCGCTCTATCATGCTACATACATGTAACTTATGTCTTATGAATATGCTCTATGGTCATGGCTTGTAAGTAGCCCCGAACAGTACTAGTTAGAGGTGGGTGCTCCACCTCCATGATTATCTGCTTTGCATGTGTGACGGACAACGGCGCCCATCATTTTCATGTGCAAGAATACTTATATACATGCTAGCTATGTACCCTAATTTTTGCGCGAATTTAGGGCGGCGGGAAGGGCCATCCCGCCGCCGCCGACGACGACGAAGAGCAGGCATGATGACAGATTGATCTGTCATGTCGCGGGAGTGATGGCATCGCGCGGTGATGCGGCGATGCGACGTTGACAACGGTGATCACGGTCCGTGATGGAAGTCTGATGGCACCGGGCGGCAGGTCTTCTGTTAAAGAAAGGTATCTGTGGACAGTAGCTAACTGTAATTAATGGGAGCATAGAGAACTACTGAGAATTGCACTACTTAGAGGTGGAGCACCCACTATCCTGCACCTCTAATTAGTAGTGTTTCGAGGGCTGATCAGGTGGCTTTACCGACCTGACGATATGTGTGGCACGACGGTCTCGCAGCGCACTTCCACCATCTCCTCGCTTAAGACCATTCCAAACGGCGTCCATCGTGCCAAATGTACATACTCGACACCGTGCTCGTCCCCATGGCCCGCGAGATCCACTGGCAGCAGCCGCCGCCGACCGTGGCGTCATGGGCGGAAAGGTGTTGAGAGGGTGCAAAAGTACGCACGGCACTCCGGCGGCACTGTCACCGCCGCCCTCATGTAGGCAGCCCGCACCTGCCTCCACGCTCCGCGGCTTGCGCTGCCATCTTGAAGATCTTCATGCGCAACGCGTGTCACGAGACGCTGCTGACAATACCATGCATGTCCGCACGCTGCGGGACATTATTGCGGCGGTGGAGATGCTCATGTCTGCTTGTTGCATGGATATGTGGCACCCGGTGTTTGGTGTGGCTCGCGCAGTCGGCGGCCGCGACACCACAATCCGAATTGGGCATGCCAGGCAGAGTGAGCTGAGATGTTTTGACACCGACGGAGACTGCTCATCCACAGGCGAGGTATCACTGAAACATGTCTAGTGGAGCCGTCGATGACCGTTGACAATCCAATGCACAGGCCTGAGACTTTTCAACGACCGTGTTTACCTTTATTGTGACGTTTTGTCACAGTCACATCTACGCGTCCATCTCTACTTTCATTCTTCATTTTCTAGTATTTTGCAAAAGACGTGATGAACTCTACGCCATCTTCGCCGCCGTCGCCAGGTTCTTCCCAGCCAAGCCGGAAAAGGCAGCGCAGTAGTTCTATGCTTTCTGGCACTTCTTCTTCCTCCATCAAACGTTCCCTTTCCGATGGCCCGTCCCAGGACTGCGACCCTCTTTCCACCCTTTCCCTGTCAGATACCATCCCGGACGCCGACCCGGACGCCGACCTATACATGGATGACCTCGACATAGACACCGTCACGCTGTTGCCGCCCGCCAATGCGCGTCATGCATCCGTGCCACCGGCGGAGAAGGTGGCGCGCGTGGAGTCTGCAAAGGCGCAGAGCATGAAAGCAGGCCAAGTGTGGTATGTGGTGGACAGAACCTGGTGGAAGCGGTGGAAGAAGGCGTGCACCAACGTTGTGGACAAGGAGGGCGCGGTCACGGAAGAAGAGCTCGGCCCAGTCGATAATACTGCCATTGTGGACATAAATGGCAACCTCCGTGCCCCGCTTGCCGATGGCCTCGATTTTGAGCTTGTGCCGCAATCCGTTTGGGATGATTTTGTGACATGGTGAAAAATTCTTGCTGTCCACACCCAAAATGGCTCACTCATGACTCATCTCGACCATCTAGGTACGGTGAACCCAAGCACCCCGTTCCACGTACCGTGATATTGCGCGGGGAGCAGAAAACGCCCACCGTTGAACTCTATCCTCTCCGTGTCCAGGCCCTACGGATGGTCCGTCTCCGTTCCTCGACCGAGGCAGAGCCCTCATCTGTCACGATATCGGCGGCTGCCACTGTCACAACCCTCCATACCACACTTGCAAAGAAACTTTCACCTGGGCAGCCTGGTCCGTTTCGTATCTGGAAAGTCAACGCCCCGCCTTCCAACGGCTTTACTTCGGAAGAGTTTCCGGCGGACGATGTGTCCACTTACGAGGGCGAGATTCTTCAAGTCACTGGAAAGACTCTCGAGGCAGAAGGCGTCTTGCTCGACGACATCTTCGTTGCCGAATTCAAGGATTCCGCTGGCTGGCTCGTTCAAACTGCTGGCGACCCTCCACCACTGCAGGCTCTTGCTCCCGCGGCACCCATTGTCACTAATAATGCTCCGCTGTTCCCCTCTGGAGAAGGGTTCTTCGCTAAGATGAACACAAAAAGCTCTTTCTCACCACAACAGCCACGTCCATCACCACCCCGAAACTCAACCCCGTTCTCTCTCACGCGCGGTCCCACCGTTACCACCAACACTTCCTTGAACAAGACGCTCGTGCCGGGCACTCTCGGTCTTGTGAACATGGGCAACACCTGCTTCATGAACTCCGCCCTCCAATGTCTGGCACATGAGCCCGAACTGGCCGAGTACTTCCTCAGTGCGTTCCATCTCTCTTGAACAAGCTACAGATGTAAATCCCTGTGAATAAGCTGGTGTCTTCTCGCAAGAGCTCAACCCTGACAACCCCCTCGGCATGCAAGGCGCCATTGCAGAGGCCTTCGGCGCCCTCCTACAACGCATCTGGGCTGCCAGTGCGCCTTCCACATCCTACTCCCCACGCGAATTCAAGAGCCAGCTGCAGCGCTTCGCGCCGCAGTTCAGCGGCTACCAGCAGCACGACTCGCAGGAGCTCGTCGCCTTCCTCCTCGACGGCCTACACGAGGATTTGAATCGGGTGATCAAGAAGCCGTATGTCGAGAAACCGGATTGGGAGGGCGGAGGGGATCTGGAGCTCGTGCAGCTTGCGCAGAAGTCGTGGGATGGGTATATGCTGAGGAACGATAGTGTGATTGTGGATTTGTTCCAGGGGCAGTATCAAAGTACGCTGGTTTGCCCGGAGTGCCAGAAGGTGGGTTTGCGCTAAATCTTTTCGTTTGCGTTAGGTTCATTCGAGATTGACGGATGGATGGGATAGGTGTCCATTACGTTCGACCCGTTCATGTACCTCACCCTGCCGTTGCCGATACAGAAGAAGTGGAGGCATGATGTGTTGTATGTTCCGTGGGATGCGAGCAAGCCGCATCTCAGGTAGGCGATGCTTCCATTGTGATGTATTTTCTACCAGAGCTAAAGAAGTTTTTTCCAGGTGCCGGTGGAACTTGGTCGGGACGCTTCGTTCAGGGATCTACGACAGCTTCTGGGTCGGTGGATGGACGTTCCACCAGACAATGTACGCATCCCTTCCTTTGCTCCTCCCAAATCCCATGTCTGACCCCACATCTCGTAGCTCCTCACCCTCGAAGTTTTCTCTCATAAATTCTTCAAGAACCTTGACGACAGCCTCCTCTGCGGGGAGATGGCGGGCACGGACGTGGTCGTGTGCTACGAGCTGCCGTGCCACGCGCAGCAGAGCCGGACGTATAAGAAGCAGCCTGACGACCCGCTCATCGTCTCTGCCTACCTGGGCGAGCTGAAGTCGATTTCCGCGCCAAGATCGATGTATACCAACAACGCCAACGGCGGGATGGCGCACTTTGGGCACCCGATGATCGCGGTCATTGACCGCAAGGATGCGACGGATGCGGATGCGATTTATGGCGCGCTCGTGGGAAGGCTTGAGCGGTGGGTGCACAATACGCGTGATTTGTACACGTGGGAGGTCGCATCTGGCTCTGGTGGCGCCATGGAGGGGATGCAGCCCATACAGATCAACGGCGACGGCGTGCCCCCCGTGGCAGACTTATTGGTCGAGATCAAGGCCAATGGGGACGTCGTGGAGCACCCGCCGGTGGAGGCGCCGGAGGGGGACATCACGGACGAGAAGCGCGTGAATGTCGTGGAGGACGACGACGATTTGCAGATGGAGCCCGTGGCGGTGCCCGAACTGCGACGGGTGGGCCGAAGCGCGATGTCTTCCAGATCAAGGTGACGCCGAACACGAAGGACTATGGGGTTGGGTTTGTCAGTTTCATGAACCCGAGCAAGTACGAAACGTTCGAGGGGCGCGCCAAGGCTGCAGGGGACGCGGGCGCCGCGCCGGTGCTGCTTCGCGACGGCGACCAGCTGGTGTGCGAGTTTGACGAGAACATGAAGGCGTTCTACTTTAGCGACCCACACCGGTACGAGGACGCGCGGTACGACCGCTGGGAGAAGTTCGCGCACCCCGAATACGATGAGTCCCAGCGTGATGCGGAGGCGAAGAAGAACAAGGGCATTTCGCTGTGGGATTGCTTGGACGAATTCACCAAGGAGGAGCAGCTGGGTGTGGACGATTTGTGGTACTGTCCGCGGTGCAAGAAGCACCAGCAGGCGACCAAGAAGTTCGATCTTTGGAAGGCTCCGGATGTGTTGGTCGTGCACCTCAAGCGGTTCAGTAACAGCAGGACGCTGAGGGACAAAATTGACGCGTTTGTGGACTTCCCTGTGGAGGGTTTGGACCTGGGCCAAATGACTGGAGAGCGGTTGGTGGCGAATAGGTTACGGAAGAGCGGTGTCTCTCTTGACGGGCTCCCGCTGCCGAACCTGGACGAACCGCTCGTTTACGACTTGTTTGGTGTTGATGAGCATATGGGTGGCCTTGGCGGAGGCCACTACCGGGCTTATGCTCTCAACCACACGAACAATACGTGGTATCATTTCGACGACTCTTATGTGACCCCTGCGCGTGCAGAGGATGCTGTGGTCAGTGTTTTTTGTTAACAGCGGATATATTTTTGCTCACCCTTCCTGATCCAGAACGCTAACGCCTACCTGTTATTCTATCGCCGCCGGACGGCTGAGCCGCTAGGTGGAAAAACGCAGGCGAAAATCGACGCAGCTCGGCTTAAACGGCAAACAGACGCCATCGAGCCCAATTCGGACGCAAGCTTTGCGAGCGACCTCCGGGACAATGCACACGATACGAGCGACGACCTGGGCATTCAACTGAACAACTTCCTCCCTCGATCAAACACATCGACGAGCCTGTCATCACCGTCGTCTATGCACGATGAGCCACCGGACTTGGAAGAAGATTCGGATACGCTTGATCCCCTTGCGCGCTCTGGCCAGCGTTTTGATTTTCCCGACCCGTCGTCCAACAAGGCGTCCCCTGCGTCCTCAACGGAGGCAGAGGGCGACTCGGAGATGTACTCGTGGCAACCATCTCTCACGTCGTTTCCCGCATCCAACTGGTCTCCAATACACTCCTCGGCGGCGTTAGACCTGCATTCTTCCTCTCCGTCAGATTCGAGTAGCATCATGTCCGACTCGTTGGACCCTTTTCATGATGGGCATGGAGACGTTTCACTGAATATTGATTAGAGCTGCATACAGTATACATACCCCTTGACATTGCTTGCTCTGTATCTTACACCCGAGTAATATTTTTGCACCCTCATCGAGTTGTGTTGTCAACAAAAGTAAATCTCCTCTTGGAGCTGCCAGCCATGAGCCGAGTCGCTCCCAATCTTTCATATCTTACATCTACAATCCGACGCTTCGCCCGAGCGGAGATGTCCCTGCCGACGACGAAGACGCCGAGGAGCAGGCTCACATCCTCTTTCTATACCTCCAAGGAACGCGCCGTGTCCCGCGATCGAATGCTCCGGCAAGTTGGGCTGGCCAAAGCTCTTATTAATTTCTCCGAGTTGGTACCTAGAACTACTCTTGAGCATGAAATCTCATCGAATGTAGCATGTTCAACGCCGAAGAACCGTGCAATAATGTGCACTCGCAGACGAGGCGCATGATCATGGTGTCTCCCGAACCTAATTTCTGGATTCACGCAGTGCGCTCAGTTCTCTTTGCTCTTGACCTCGCACGTTGATTCAGTAGGTTTAGGGCGTTGAAGTCGCAAAGACACCCAGGCCCCCTGTAGATAAAGGCAAGAGCAAAAGGCAAAGAGAAGAGCAAGGTGGAGGCTCCGGTGGTATTTCGACTACCATGAGTACTCGGTACATGATTCCGCTCTGCAGACGGATATTATGCGTGGGTACGAGAAATTCAAGGTCCGTTCGAGTGCGCGTACTACTCATTTATATTGACTGGAGTCATTTATAGCTGAGGCATGGATCCTTTTCTTCCATTCTTGCTTCACTGGGCAAGAGGCTTTGGAGTTACAATTAGAGCGTTTCTTCACGGTGTGGGCCTGGTCCTGGAATTTGGAAGATGGTCCAGAGTTTGGAGAACACCTCGGTAGGTTTTCCAGTCACCCGTCCAGCTAAATCTGTTTACCTTCGCAGGGCCGCCACTACACCCGTTGTATAGCTCTCTAACGCAATCTCTGGATGACTTCTTCGTCACAGCTACCCGATGAGGTCGTTGCAATTGCTGTTTCGCCGCCATATACAATCCCATCTACTCTCTACACCGAGATGTTCTATCCGGTTTCCCTCCCCAACTTCCTTTTATCCTTATTGCCGCCATCTCGACAGCCATTCTCCCCTACACCTCCCGCCGCCGCCAACGATAGCACGCTTAGAGCTCAAAAGGCGCCTCCACCAGATCCACCGCAGCAACGCGACGCCGCCAAGCGCGGAAAACGACTCCAAGATATTTCTCGGGATGAACTTCGACTCTGTCAAGATGGACATGCCCAAATGGAACTGGCCTGGGTACCTCACCTTGGGAAAGGTGGGAAGCGGCCTTCAGAGCTTCTGGCGGTCACCCCGATGAACGAGAACAAGGGCGCTGCCATCATTCCGGATACACCGGGTATCGAGCAGACGGCGGAGTTCGAGGTTGACAGAAATGCGCTCGAGGATGCTATGCTGTCTGAGCGAATACCGTCGCCCCCGGAGAAGGGTAGTAATGCAGAAGAGGATGGGCGCTCGATGACGGACACGATTGTGCCGCACACAGAGGATGATGCCGGTGATGACAATTTGACTATTTCAGCAAAAGATGAAGCATCGAAGGAATCCGAGCCTACAACCCCGGAGCCGGAACCCGCCAAGTTCTCTTCGTTGACAGTGCATCTGGCAAGCACGGAGGACCCGCAAGCAACACGACGACGGAAGCTTTTTTATCTTATAGTTAGTATCTGATTTTTCGATCACTGCATCTATTCTTATTGCATCCATTTTAGAGAGATCGTGTCCTGGTCGCATTTCTAGGGCTCGACGGTTCAGTTGACAGTCCGGATCCCGATCCGTCACTTGCGGCGGAGGCAGCAGCTCTAGCGACCCGTCTCCAAGAAAGCATGGACGACGAGGCCCTGCAGAGGTTTGTCTCTTATCATCTCCTTTCGAATGTATACAGGTTGACAGAAACTCTGATCAGCACCGTGGAGACGCTTCCCTCGGCGGCCAAGATATTACAGCCCAAAGACCGCTTCGCCATGTCCTCGTCGCAGCAGTTTACCGTCTCGAGCACGGACTTCGAGTCGCGCTCTGGGCATCTGTATAACGCGCGGCAGATGCTGCGTGACAGGTCAGTTCTCCATTCCCATTGTTAACCGACGCATGCGCTCATATCCCACATCGCAGTGAGCCCGATATCTCAGAGGTGTTCTCCCGTGGGCAGAATCCGCAGCACTGGCACGTCGGGCGCCGTGGGTTGGGCACGGAGCAGGGACGGCGGGGACGAGGAGGGTGTACATGGAAGTTTTCCGCAAAGAGGCGAGCCTCACGGACGTAGACAACGCGTTGGCCAACGTCATTCGGAAAAGCCGTCACGGTTCGACGAGCTGATATCTAACCATACTTACTTACACGATAGATATACACGTATGTACTGTACTCAGATTCACACCAAATGTCCGAGTTAAAATTCCAATGCCATTGGTCATACAAATCAAAGAAACAAGATATGAACAAAAGAAAAAAAGAAATTTACTCGGTCTCCATAGGAGGAGAGCCGCGATCATCGTTGTCGTCGACATCTTCCTCCTCCTCTTCCTCGCTGTCATCTTCATCTTCATCTTCATCTTCGCTGCTCTCACTCTCGTTAAAAGTTAGTGAAATGAACTCATCTCCAAGCTGGGCGTCTTCAGCCGTCACACGAAGAGCACTGGTGTCAGCAAGAGGAGAGGAAGCAGTAGCAGCAGTCGTCGTCGTCGTCGTAGGCGCGGCAGCAGCTGCGGATTTCCGATTGCGATTTGCGCGGATGACGTGCGGGAGCTTGCATCCCTTTGTCGCACACGCGCCGCGCTCCGCAAAGTCGGGGCACTCACGCACGTGTTGCCGGTCGCAGTCGAGCCCGCGTGCACAGTAGCCGAGAACCGCAAAGTCGCGGCAGACGCCCTCCCGTGCACCGAGCTTCACGTGAGGGAAGGGACAGCCGTCGCGCGTGCAGCGGCCCTTGTTGAGGAAGTGGACACAAAGTGGCGTACGTTCCGGAGTCGGGTCATGCGAGAGATTGCACGTCTCAGCCGTGTTGGGGCAGTTGCCTTGCAGGAAGGGCCAACAGATGGCGATCTTGGTGGGGTCGTGTTGATAGAGACAGGTAAGGCCGCGGGTGCAACTACCTAGAGAAAGGCGAAAAGGAGTGAACGAAAATCACCAGTGCAGGGGCTCAGGAGTGGATCGTTTGGCGAGGGTTGGTTGCGCACCTGTGGTCGTAAATCGGGGACAGGGCTTGTCGGAGTATTTGAGACGCTTGTTGGCTAGCCGACGAGACCTAACGGCGTGAATCAGAGTGAACCCGGGCTTGCCTCCGACAGCGAGACGGACTGATATGGGCGCCGGCTATTGGTAAGCGTCATGTTAACGGGGCCTCCTCGGCGACCGCGAGAGGCTTTGGGCTTGTAGGCTCGATGGGGTTGCCAGAGAATGGGTGTTGGGCCGCCGTGGGTTTCGCGTTCGATGTGGAAGGTGGTTTGGGGACTAGACATGGGTCAGAAACATCAAAACTGCAAGACGAAACATACGGTCTTTGCGAACAAGAGATCGCTGTGATGATTGGAAAGCGACGCCATTGAGGACTACTTCCTTGACTTGAGTTGCTTGGGGTTTCGCACCGACAGTTGTTGAGGGCCGAATATACTTGTTGGAGGGCGGTTTGTAGTTTGGGCTGATGTAGGTGCTGCTTCGAGGTGGTTGGTAATTTGCCTGTCGAGCTGACTTGTGCTGGCTGATAGTGGCTGGAAAGGGCTGTTAATGGACTATGGCTGCATTACATGGTGCATACCCGTCAGTCTTGCGATCTCGCTTTTGATTTGCGCGTCGGTGGCCATGGTGGTGGTTGGAGTGAGAGCCGGAATAATGACTCGTAAACAAACAAACGTCACTTTCGAGCCATCCGCAGGCCTGGCATTTTTGGGCCTGGTTGAGCCCCGCTTTCCTGCACTCCACCATGTCCCGCTCGGCAAGAATCAAAATCCTCCTCGCCATAGATGTCCTTTTCTTCTTTGTTGAGCTCATATCAGGTCGGTAAACATCACTATTCTTACCCCTTTGACACTCATTCGGCGCGCCAGGATATGCCGTCGGTTCGCTGGCCTTGGTGGCGGACAGCTTCCACATGCTCAAGTACGTCTTTCTATGTGTCTTCGGTGCCCACAGACTCAAAAAAAAATAACTCCAGTGATGTAATGAGCTTGATTGTCGCTCTCTACGCGATCAAGGTGTGCAGAATTACTGCGCCTTGACCTGAGTATCCATACCGAACATTTTCAGCTCACGGAGCAGAAAGAGAGCGACTCCCGGTATTCCTATGGGTGGCACCGCGCGGAAATTGTCGCCGCCCTGGTCAATGGCGTCTTTTTGCTTGGTCATTATCTCAGTCTCTACGCCGCATTACCTGATATCATGCATCATAGCCCTTTGCTTCTCCATTTTCTTGGAAGCATTAGAACGATTTTTCAGCACGCCGGGTGCGCTCTTTCGCCACAATTTAGTATCCCACTGACTATAAATCAGAAATTTCAAACCCTCGTCTCGTCGTGATTGTTGGAAGCTTGGGACTGGCTTCCAACATCGTTGGCTTGTTCTTGTTCCACGGTGAGCATGGAGCTCTCTGAATCGAAAGGTTTCTGATCAAGCTATACAGAACACTCCCACTCCCATTCGGAACCATCCAGGCTCTCGAACGGCACTGCTCATAATGGCGCTCCATCGGAAAGCAGTGATACCACTGTGAAGCCCACTCTGATCCGAACCGATTCGGACGCATCGTCCGATGATTTTGCGCTCCCTGGACACCCGATATTGACGCGTGCTGCAATCGTGAAAGGTCTGCAACTGCCGTTTTTTACTTGCATCCACTCTCCTTACCGATCCCTCAGCGGCAAGCGACATCGCCCACGCGCGTTCCCCGTCCCCGTCGCGATCCAATTCGCGTCGCCTTTCGCAGGGCACCGAGCACGGGCACGACAGGGCGACCGAAGAGACGCCCCTCCTCGCCTCTCCGGCTGACCACAGTCATGAGCTTGGAGGCGACGATCACGGGCACGGGCACGGGCACGGGCACGGGCACTCTCATGGCTCCGGTTCCATGAACATGCGCGCGTTGGTGCTGCACGTCCTGGGCGACGCGCTCGGGAATGTCGGCGTCATCGCCACAGGCCTCGTCATCTGGCTGACATCCTGGAGCTTCAAGTACTACTTTGACCCAGTAATCAGTCTTGTTATCGCCGTTATCATCTTTTCTTCTTCTCTCCCACTTGGTATGCATGCAGAGCTCTCATCGGGCGCAGCTCGTGCTGGACTGACTTCTGTTTGTAGTCCGCAGCGCTTCGTTCGTCCTGCTCCAAGGTGTACCCCCAACAGTATCTATTGAGGACGTTAGGGCGTCCATCCTGGCAGTCGAGGGTGTGCTCAGCTTGCACGAACTGCACATATGGCAGGTCCGTCTGTCTTGCACCTGTTGCGTCGATAAGCACAGAAAGAAACTCACCGGTGATCCTCTTCTAGCTCTCTGAGACGAAAAATATCGCGTCCGTGCACGTCCTCGCTTCGCGGGACCTGGACTTCATGCCGATCGCCGCTAAGATCCGAAAAGTTCGTGTTCTTTCTCGCATCTGTCTTTTTCTTTCTTTTGCTAACGGGAAGGACCAGGAGCTACATGATCACGGCATTCATTCGTGCACGATTCAGCCAGAGTACTACCGCTCCGGACCACCCGAGCACGTCATCAAGGCAAGCTGCTCATCTCTTCCCATACGCTGTTCTCGTCGTTGATCCAGAAACACGCATTCTAGGCTACGGCCGATACGTCGTGTCTCGTCCTCTGCCCGCCAGACCAGGAGTGTAACCCACAGGAGAACGCTTGTTGTCGTACGTGCTTTTCTCGCCCACTCACAGCGGCATACTGATGGATATGCATACAGCACTGCCTCCGGTGGACGTTTGAGTTGAACGCTGAGCTCGGATGAATGCGTTGACATCGATGATTTTCCCTCATATACTTGTTTGCTTGTAGCCATAAGATACATAGGACACGATTCAATTAATGGCTATTTATCCATAACTGAATGGGTGATTCATGGATGCTGACTGTGCGAGATTGCTTTGAGCGGCCCTACTGAAGCCGTTAAATAATTAAATTAATCTGCAGCGCAGAACAACGCATGCATCGGTGCCTGCCGGATCGAAGCCCATGTTCGCGAATGGGAGCGTGCCGAATGGTCAGGAACGTCACAAGTTACAACAAAATTTGGGAGAGGCTGGCGCCTACGGTAAAAGTCCAAGTCAAGCTGCTGCAGATTGAGAGTCGATTCATGAAAGAGGTCCGAAAAAAATTGTCAGCCGGGTGAATCGAACACCCGTCTCCTCGGAACTCCTGCTCTCTTCGCTTTGCACCACAACGAGGTGCTCTAACCACTAAGCGAGGCCGACGACGTACATGAAGGTAATTTAGAGCACTCATCGTCCAACTCCGCACAATTGTCCATGCATCGTTGATGCACTTGCTATCAATTTTTCCTCCAACCCAGATCGAAACACCATGTCTGCGCCACGCCTGCTCTCCCAGATACCACACACTCGCAGCATATCCAGCTCACCATACGGCCGCGCACACGTCTGGAAGCGGCGTGCGCCCGTTCTGCCCAACCCTGTCGTTCCAAAATTCCCGCAGCGCGTGATCCGCGCAGACGGCTCCTCCTTCGTGCACTGGACGACTTCCCCGCGCTCCCTCATACGCCTCACACGCGACACGACGAGCAACCCTCTCTGGAACACGGGCATGTGGCTTGACGGGCGCGGGATGGAGGAGGAGAGCGAGACGACTGGACGGCTGGGGCGGTTTAATCGCAAGTTTGAGGGGGTCGGCGGGGCGGGTGAGGAGGTTGATTGGATGGGGGGCGTTGAGTTGCTTGGACCCGACGCGAATGCTGGCGAGCTGATCCGGACTGGCTGGGAAACGAAGAAGAAACCGCCACAAAACCAGAGGAGGAAGTAGGATGCAGACGACCTGCGATAACTGGCTTACGGGAAGGCACGCGAAGAATGGACATATCGCTTGCATTCATGCTCAGTAATGGCTACATTTATATTGCTAAAGACAAGCTAATGGCACGACGGAGCCTCGGCCGTTTCTTCAGGCGAAGAAAACGACGCAGGAACACTGTGTTTATCTTGAACGCCAGGAACATCCATGCTCGGATTAGTGGCAAAGAACGACTGCGGCTTGAGTGTAACACTCAGGTGCTCTACTGGCATTCTGGACTAAGGGTCAGCGACAATAAGAAGCACCAAGAGATATTCATACACGGGCCAGTCCTCCGGCCGGGAATATGGGTGACACCTAGCAAGTACACTCCCTTGAGGAAACCATCCGATAGGAATGAGCAAAAAAGCACACGCACCGACAGTCAAGTACACCAAGATATCCTCATTCTCGATGTCCTTCTCCCCCTTCACCCAGCCCCCTATCGAGTCCACAGGCGTATCCCTCGTCTGCGGGACGTACTTCCCCGCAGGGTACACCCTCCCGCCCTTCTCTCCCTCCACATCCCGACATACCCACAGCGGCTTCTGCGCAAACTCCGCTCGGCGCCCAACCCACCCCTCGGGCTTAGCAAGCAGCTCTACCGCCGCGCCCTTGATGCCCAGCGCATACCCGACATCCTTCCCGAGCAGTAGTGCTGCCGGGCGGGGTTCACGATGCGCCAGCGGCGCTCGATGCCCGTCCCCTTCCCGGGGTAGTCCCGCGCCGCCTCGGTTTTGACTACGGTGTCTACTGCGGTGAAGGCGTTCCCGGCGAAGTTGCCTGCGGAGCCGACGGGCTCGGGGGATGCAACGATGTCGGTCTCCACGAGGGAGTTGCTAATACCGTCGACCATGGGGTCGAGGCGGAGAGAGAACTGCGCCGAATACAAAGTCAGCCGATACGCGCGATGAGAAGAAAGGAGCGAGTCGTACGATATGCTGGTGATAATGCGCATTAACGTTAGGCGCAACGACCGTCCCGTGCGGCCTTGCTCCCCGTCTGCGGCAATATACACCTGCAGCACCCCAGTAAGCCGTATCTCCAGCTCGATGGTGCCGTCTTGGTAGAACTGGTAGTTGAAGATGTACTCTGTCGCAGCAAATCAAAGATAAGCAAAACAAACGGACGCCGTTTGAAGAAAGAGATGAAAGAAAGCGACAGACCGTAGTTCGCCAGCGTGCAGACCATGCTCACGACGAGACGGCGGCGGCGGACCGTCTGCGCCCGTCCACCCGGACGGAAATCGGTGTGTTTCCAGAGGACGCCGGCGTCCTCTTCGTGGATGCAGATGCAGTTTTGGATCACATGCGGCGTCCCATCGTGCTTGACGAATACTCCTGGCTGCAGAACGCTCTATACTTGATACGTGACCAGGAAACGAGAAGACTGACCAGATATGATATTTGGCCGACACAATCACATCCCAATGTCAGCTCGTTTGCCATAACACCCATACCGTACTCCCCGCTATCAAATTATCAGAATCAGATCGGATGCAACACAAAAGAAATTTTAGCATACACATCGAACGCAAACTTGCGCGCATGCGGCGCTTCAGGAGCGCCATACGGCACGACCATCTCCGCCAGCGACAAGCGGTACAAGATCGGCCTGAGCTCTCCGTGGTCGTTGTACGTCACCGTCGACACCACCAGCCCCTCGCGGTGGTGGAATCCGACATGCATCTTCCAATTCTGCCACTCGAGCTGCGTGCCCGTGAGCTTGAAGCTGACGCCCTCGGGCTGGATGATATGTAGAGGCTTGAGATCGTCGCGCAGCTTGAAATCCTTCTGGGTGGTTGCCATGAGATCTGGGAGGAAGTCGAAGGACGTGCGAGGTGTTTGGACGCGTTCGCGGTTGGTACGCGCGAGTGATTCTTCGACGTCCGCAAGTGTTGGGGGTTCGGTGGAGGCAACAGAAAGCTTGGGTCCATTCGGTGTCGACTTGTAAGACGGTGCGAATTCTGAATGAGTGAGCGCGGGGAGATCAGAACAAAATTGGTGTACCTACCGATGTTGATTACTTTCTCTGCGTTGGAATCGAATATAGCAATGAAGTCCTGAGAGCAGGGCGTCAGCCAGCATCGATGCTGTAAGCAATAGATACTACCATCGGATGTGCGTAGAGATTATCATGCCGGGAGTATCGGGCAAAGAGCAGGCCCTGTTGGAGTCGCGCAGTCGTTGGGAACCGATCATCGTAACCGATCGACCATCCATCGCAGTGAATCTGCTCTGGGGTCACTCCTGCATTCTGTATTGAGCAGGACACGTGAGGATTATAAGCACGGCAATCGTACCGACGGCCTTGGCCAACTCTTGAACCCGGGGTCCTGCCGGACAACCGTTTCACAGTGTATGAGCTCCTCGACCGAAATCTGCGGCTGCAGGCCTTCCTCGAGCAGATCGAAGGTGTCCACAGTCCAGCCTGATTCCTGCAGCGACACAAATACATTGTACGCGCGCCTGAATGCCGTCAAATCATGCGTGACACCAGCTCCGGACCGCGTACCCATTTACAACGTCGATGATCTATGCGAAAATAAGCTGGAAATAAGCATCTGGGAGTAAAAGGCGCACATCAACTTCCGCCCTTCTGATTATGGGATCGGTGCCTCTGGCTTGGCCCCGGGTGCAAGGGGAATGCCCAAATAGGCAAGAACTGCTTTCTTCGGAGGAGGGGCGAGGTAGCAGTTGATGAACTTGATGGCCTTAACGTCGGTTTCGGTGGCAATGTGCTTGCGGATAGCAAGACAAGCAGCGGTAATTTCGTCCGGAGTCAGAGAATCGAGAGGATGCCAGGCGCTGGGGGACGGATGCGTTTTACCGTTGGGTTTACCATTTGGAGCGAACGCAGAGACGACAGGATTCAAAGCGCTGGAGGGCATGTTCAAGGTGCTCAGGTGTGCGTTCTAGGGGTGAACGAAGAAGCGAGCGCCGACTTATCAGCTGTAATATTGAGTCTTTATCTACCTCCGGACAGATAGGGAACCACGGTCACGTGAAAACCCCTCTTGCGTAAATCAATTACTCGATACTTCTTCCGTATCTTCGGAGCTGGAGAAGACGTCGCCCGTGTACGACCAGACCGTGCTTGAAGCAAGGGCCTGGCGTCAATCCCCAAGCAGCCGAGGTCGAGCAGAGTCCAATTGTTAGTTTATCGATGATATTGGCAGACGGGCGGGGAAGAAAAGAGGGATCGCCTGCGATTTCAATTTTCAAGGAGTTCCGATCCGAGTCACCAGATGCTGCCAGATGCTGCCGCTCTCTTCGAAATGGCATCAAGTTCTATCTATGCTGCGAATTGCAAATGCGAGCAAAGGGCTCCCACGGCGCGGGGGATATTGTGGATACTTTGAGGACTAGACCCCAGTGCATCGTTAGCCATGATAGAGAGAGTTGAGGAATTGAAAATACTTCCGTAAATAGATCGTGGGAACGTGACAAACAACAGCAAGCGACTCAACGCCCGTTTCCCAACTTGGAAGTAGCCATGACATCCCCCAAGGACGCGGACATTGTATTCGTACACACTGTCCCAGTCCCTGCCACCGGCTCTGGTCTGTCTCCAGAGTCCGAGCAGCCCTCCGGTCTTTTTCTCCACCAGCACCTGCAGAAGTGCCAGCTAGCGCACCTGGGTATGCCACCGACGAAGATGACGACTCCAACTCTCAAGACACGCCACAGATGACCCATTTTCACGAATTTCGCGACTCGGACGACAGCGTCACTTGCAAGTGGGAGAGCTGTGGTCTCGTGTTTACGCATCTTCCAACGCTCATTGAGCACATCCATAGCGGTATGTTCATCCACGTGTACTTTTACACATTGACTTTATCTTTCAGAGCATATTGGGGTTAATAAATCAAATTACACGTGTGAATGGACGACGTGCCAACGTCGTGGAATGCCGCAGACGTCCCGTTTCGCGCTGATTTCCCATATTCGTTCCCACACTGGCGAAAAAACCTTTCACTTGCGCTCGCCCCGGTACGCATTTTTTTCTATTCAACCTCATTGCTGATAGTATTCAGAGTGCGACAAGTCGTTCACGCGCTCGGACGCGCTAGCTAAGCACATGCGCCTGCAACATAACATCTCCCCACCTCTTCCCGGCCGCGGCGGCTCCCGCAAGCGAAAGCGCGGGCCTGAAGACACCGAAAAAGATTCCAACACCCCGCCACCTCCGGTCGTCACCCAAAGCTCCTTCAGCTCCTTCAAAGTCGAGCCCAACACGCCACTGGACGTGGAAGACCCGCCGCAATCCAACCGTCGACATCCGTCATCGACCCACGAGACTTTGAGCCCCCGCCGCAGCCGCTACTGCCGCGCTACGGTCCGGCGGCGGCCGTCTGTCGCCCACCTCCTCCGGCATGCGCACGCCGCCGCGCGTCCCGGAGAATGGCGGTGGTGTGGACGACGCGCCGATAACGGTAGATTCCCTCCCGCCGTACCTCCGCGCGCGCTACGTCGCGGCGGAGCATCAGGTCATGGCCGGTCGCCCGAGATGGCGATGTACCTCCTCATGAAGGCCAGGCATCGCTACGCGCTGCAGCAGCATGAGAAGTTGGAAGAAGAGCTCAACGCCGTCAGGGCGGAACTTCAAAAGGAGCGGGACGCGAAGGAGGCTGCCCTGGATGGTGTCTTGCGGGGATACTTTGGTCAGTAATTAGTATCTATATGGTTTCATTCCCATCTAATGATCGTCCTTTCCAGCGCCCAAGCAGAACATCTCATCGAGCCGGTACCACTCCCGCCGAGTATGCTCAATGCCGTTGCTCCTTTGCCGATGAACCACAACTATACCTCGATTCTGAACGCGACCACGACGTATATGGCGAACGGAAACAATTACTACCGGGTGCGCTCAGAGGTATTATAGCTGCTGTATATAGGACTGGATATGTCTCGTGCGCGAAAGATTTGAGAATCTGGAACTTACGTGGAGGTATAGTAACAATCGGGCGGACTGTACAAAAGTAAATCATAGCCAACGTTCCCGTATATCCATGTCGCCCGCCATGCAAAAACCGTTCCGAGCCACAACGTCAGGAGATACAAATCTGCGTCGAATGCCGATCGTGCGCATACGAACGGGTGTGCGTGAATGCGCGACACGCGGGCCATCCCCATCCGCAAGGTTCATGAACCGCACCATCGCCTGGGGCGGGACGTCGTGCCGCCACGTCACAGCCATATTCAAAGCCTTCAACCTTGCCACGCCCGCTTTCCCTCCTCTTATACCCACGGCGACGCGCTGCTCCAGCGCATCGAGCACGGCGTGCAGTGGTACGTGCTGAACGTCAGCGTCTCGAGGTTCAGTAGGATCGTCCCCCCGCCAATCGCGTGGAGGATCTCTGGATCCCACTCGGTGCGCTCCCAGAGGTAGAGGTGGAACTCGGTGAGGGAGGGCATCCCGCGAAGGATGGAGGCGAGATCCGTGGGGAGATGGTGTAGTGCAGGATGGCGAGGCGGCGGAGGGTGAAGCGCGAGCGCGCGAGGAGGCCGGTGTACGCGCGCTGTGACCACAGGCATTGCGGGAGGAAGCCGGCTTCGAGGGGGCGTAGCTCGAGGTCGGTTAGGGCTGGGAGGATGAGCGGGCGGAGGAAGGGAGCGTAGTCGGTCGTTTGAGGGGAGAATTCGACCATGAGCGTGCACAGCGCCGGGAGGGTGCAATCGGGCAGGCGATCGAGCGCGGCGGACAGATCGTCGTCTAACTGGATGATGGAGCAGCTGCACTCGCGCAGGGACTGACTCTCCCGGAGGATCGCGTGTATGGCCAGAGGCGGGATATACGTGGCGATAAAGTGCAAGCTGGTCAATTGAGCCCAGGGAGGCCAGCACGTTCGGGTCGATACTGCAAAGGTCCGTCGAGAGAAGAACACGCCGCAGACAGGGGGCAGAGCGAAAGACATCAAGTGGCTCCCCCGGTGCAGTGCCGAGCGGCATACTGAATCCAAGGGTCTCGAGGTACAGGACCTCAAGGCGCTCGATGGACCCTGCAGGCAAGGTAAAGAATTCGTCAATGGACGCCTCGAGGAAGCGCATGTCGACCTCGCGGCAACGACTGAGATACGGCGCAACGAGTTCCACGATGGGATGAACGTTCAACTGTTGCATACGCGTTTCCGACCACCGCGACGTCGAGTTGCGCAGCGTTATCAGCGTATTTTCACTGCGTGAGAGCCAGAGTTTAGCATATTGCAGCAGTTTTACGGGGTGAGGGCAAAAGCTGAAGTCCAGGAAGAGATTACACCAGAGATGGGGGACGTTCAGTATGACATTACGCCACAATCTGCATGTGCCCGCTATGGCTAAAGCTGGTTCGTGCGATGATGGAGGGAGAATAATAGGGTCCCGACGCAGCTGGCGAATATGAGGGCAAGGACTTCTACTGGGAGTCTCTTGTGGGGGCCAAGGCGATTTTGTAGGAGTCGACTTGTGCGGTCAGTAGTGCATGGTCATGCTGCTCTGTGCGTAGCTTCGCCTCTGCTTGAAGAAGCAAGTCGACAGCTTGCAAGGTCTCTGCCCGCCCGAGGAGAGAATTTGTACGCCATATCAAATGGTCGACGCGGGGCTTGTGTTCGAGGAGAGCTGAATAGGGGTGATGAACCATGGCGGCACCTCCGAGAGCCATTGGCAGGACCTTTACCGGGGCTTTTAAAGGAGACATGAGCTGGACTTGCTCACGCAACACACGCTGTTGACGTGAATAAGTGGACCCATAATCACAATGGCGTTGGTTGGAAGGAAACCCGCTGCCGCGACGGATAGCCGATCATCGATCATCATCATTTTCTGTCTTCGACACTCATCTTGCTCACCGGCGCTCACCTGACCCCATTTGCGCCACAGCATGGCCCTTGGAATGGCGGCCCTGGAGTGCTTCGGCGCGCCCCGTGTCTACCGGACGCACCTTTTGACATGCCGACTGGCTATGGTGCACTTGCCTGGTATATTGATAATTGGCCGAGTTCAGTTCACCTTCAGCCCTGAATGAGCATGAACTCCTTCGTTCTGAACGGTCGAACGTATACTAGCCGAGGATCTAGTGTAGCTCGCCGCCGCTCACCTCGTTCACGGCACAGTAAGGGAGTTCGAGCTTCAAGGTCCTAGCCCACGACGCGTTCTATTTCTACTTCATGACCTCAGTTCCGAGCGCTCTGCCACCTGGCTGTCTACCGGTCAATCTTCTTGACGGACAAGGCGAGTAACTATGTCCACTGGGCACAATGGCACGAGTTTCCCTTCAACCTAGGGATCAAAGAATCCACGGATAATCATTGCTTTGAGTACCCCTCGTCCTGAAAGAACGAAAAAAATCAAACGTATATCAACCAAGGACCCACATCCTGCGGCTTACTGTCGCTCACCTTTCAATCATTTACGGCAGAATAAAGTATTGCAAGGTCCCAGCCCAGGACGCACTCTATCACTGCTCTATCTCTCCCTGATGATCTCACTTCCGTGCACCCTGTCATCGGGCTGTCTGGCTGAAAATGCGACCAGACCTGGAACGGTAGCTTTTCGGGCAGTACGAGTAACAATGGCCGACAAGGAGTAATGGTTCGACTGGCAGTTTTTCCTACGAAATTCGTGGATCACAGTGACTATGTACTGCCTCGACATAGGATGTCAATCTCGAAAGGCGTGGATTCAAGCTCTCATGGACATCCTTGTACTGAATCATCCTGGGTACTTGGATTGGGGATGAATCCCTGAACAAAACTCTTCCGGCCTCAACGGAGTCATCCCAAGCACGCTACAGCTTTTCGAGAACATCACTCAGATGATCCCACTCGGAAGACAGGTCCGGCGCCCCTCGGTACTTATTCGAAAACGTAGATTGGAACTTGGAAGCCCTTGAACATGACACATTTTGACAGAATATGACTCAACGGTTGACAGGACACGTTCCGCATTGACGGTTGTTTCTCCTATACTTACAGTCCTAATACCCAATACTTCCCTAGAGACAATCCGAATGGGACACGGCGCCTTTCAATACGCCAGGCGTACCGTCGGTTGTTGCCAGTGGTGGACCTCGGCACTTCTCTCTATCCCCGTTGGACTACTATTGCACTGGAAGCTGACACATAGGGACTTGTGCCTACTTGTGCCATGCGACGGCTCTGGAAGGAACGAGCAACCCCATTTACCTGTGGAATTCTGCGAGCGTACGGATAATCCTCGTGCATTATTCTTGACATGCCGCAGACTCCAATTGATAGATTTTCCTGCCTCTTCCTTCCGGCGTGTGCGTGAAATCGTGTTAAGGGGCGCTTCTTACAGGTTCCTGGACAATCTGTTGAAGCCACGAGCGAGAGCCGGAGTGGCGAGCCGTAACCATCGGCATACTGTACGTCAAGTGAGGCGGGCCGTATCATCGACATCCTTTGATTGCTCGAGCCAAGAAGGAAATGTATAGGACGGTTAAGGTTGTCCTTACGCGTGATTTTTCTATGGGAGTCTTGCTACACAGTACCTTTCTCTTGAGCTCAATACGCACACCTCTTAGGTGATTCTCTGGCTATACCACCACTGAAGGTCATCTGGGGCGTGGATAATCAACACGTCCATGAACAAGTGTGCTCAAAACGATTTTGCGGGCACCCCCAGCCCGTCCGTGTGCACAATTATAACACCAGCTCGGATACAAGGGGCTTGTCGATGCTGTCCTTCGGTGACAAAAGTACGGTATAACGACGACGTACAATATCATCGTCGGAGGCCCTTTCGACTGTCCCGATGGACCCGAATAATCAACGAGGCTCTCAGGGACCTTCTTCGCAATCAGCAGACAGCGCCCCTGGGTGCCCGCGTCGGAATCTTCCGGAAGACTGGTACAGGGGTGGATTCAACCAGTCGACAGAGCGTTGATCTTGACGAGGTTTCCATTGAATGTCTGCGTGTCAAATTGCAAGCATGAGTCTTCGAAAAGAAGTCATGTCTTCGATACTCGGTGTACTTACATACTTAGATGTCTTGGTCTGCTGATCCATTGGACTCTTGACTTAACCTGCGCTCATGAGTGGGATTTTCTTCTATTTTCTTCTTGATTTCAGGTATCGAACATGCTTACATCCTGCAGTGAAGTGTACGTGTCAGCTTTGAGCACGAAAGTGAGCGGAAAACAGATCCCGTGTCCGTTGTCGTCGAGTTCGAGTTCGAACTTTCGCAGCAGGCGACCGCAGGAATCCATCGGGGAGTCACCAAGATGGATCCAAATTAAATACAGTCAATGCATTTGACTTGATAGGTTTTGACTGCGACTCGATACGAACATTGACGATGTTGGTAGATGGTTCGTTTTTTTTTTTTGACTTGGCTTCACCTCCCGGGAAATGAATCTGAATGGATGGCGCCTGTCCTAGCACACTCAACAGGTCGGTGATGCAAACAGCAAGACCACCCCAGGATTCCGTAGCTTAGTGGAGCCGTCAGTGCTATCTCTGTCGACAGTTGACTCAGGACTGACGCAACACCTTTTCAAGTTCAGTTTATACTTGACGATTTTTCGTCTGCCCTCCGAAAGATATGCGCCCGCCATATCACGGTCACCTCGAGATGAACTAGAGTTTGAGTTTAGATAGGTGGGAAGTTTACTCGTTATGTACTTTCCCCGCGGGGAAAGTTGAACGAACGATGACGCGCCTGTGGCGGTGCCCCCGCCACGCGCACGAACTCGAGTTTATGACGCCCGAATCCGGTGAGCCGGTGCCTGAGTTCTCAGTGCCTTGTTTGAAGCTTCAAAGTTCACGCGGCTTCCGGTATTCACTCGTGCGATGACGACGTTCATGGAAGAACTGCAAGAACCCGACTTTTACCGGGTCCGGGTGCGCTGCCCGCGGTGGGCGCTCGGGCGCCGTCGCCGTCTGAGAGGGCGGGTTGGAGATGCCTGGACATGGGGGAAGACGATTGTGGCATTTTTGAAGCATTGTAACGGCCCATGTTCGTGCATTGCATTTGCAGCATTACAACCTTGGATATTAGCTGCATGTTCGGATTACGTCACACGGCAGCCACTTCGTCGCGGTGTCGCATGATGATCAGAGTGTGAAGAATCGTTGAACGTTGAGATTGTCGTCGACCCGGAGCGCGCTGTTGAACGTTTGGGCGGCTGCGTAAACATCACTGACATAGCAGCGTGACGGTGACTATTGTGACTATCATCCTGTATGGACCGCCCACTGGGCCCCCGCCAGCAGCCGGCAGAACGGCGAGCTGCATACGAGGACATCTTCGGGCGCCGCCCGAGACCGAGTCCGGGCCCAGCGGCAGTGCAACAGTACCAGTATGCGCAGTACCAGCCACAACAATTGCCCCCCAACGGCTATCCTCCGACGGCGTACAACGGCGGCTACAACAACGGCTACCCGTACCAGCCACAAGCGCCCCCCGCACGCCCGTATCCACCCCCGCAAGCACATCCAAACCATCCACAACAGCACCACCAGCATCACCAGCTCGCCCCACCCCACCCGAACGTCCACCCCCACCCGAACGCACAGGGCTTGACCCCCGCGCAGGCATACCAGGCCCAGGTCGTCCAGCGGCCGCCAGCGATCAACGTTGCCGTCGGCGATGGCGCAGGGCGTCTCGACCTTAACTTTGACGGTGCTGGTACCGACAGTCCGCCTGCTTCGAGCTTACATCCACCGGCCGATTCATACGACGCGCGGAGTCTGATTGGCGGAGGCGAGTCGCGCCCGCTCGTCGGTGGCGGTCCGGGATTCGGAGGCTCCGATAACCCCGGCGTGTTTGAGGAGGAGGACGAGGAGAGCGAGCTGCCGTGGGCCAGACGTGAGTTCTTTTCCTTGTTCTCGTTTTTATCCTATTTTTTTGGCACAACATTCGTTGGGGTTTTGCGTTTATCGCCCCGCCAGCGTGCCTCGCGGTACCGACGTCATATCAATAACATCGGGAATCGCATGACGCTGACCCATCTTTTTTTGATCCACAGCAACGGGTGCAGCTTCGACGCCAACGCAACGTGAGCCCTTTTTCCTGATTTCACTATTTTCTGTTGTGTGACGTGGGCGGCGCCGCTGGATCAGAGAGTCTCGCATAGATCTCCACAGCGTGTGTTTGCGGCGTGGCACGTATATCCATACATACGTTTTCCTTGTTCTTTGTGTCCTTATTTCCTCTCTACTTGATGCCGGTCGATGCTGACACGCTTTCTCCTCCGTCTAGACCAACAATGTGAGTCGACCTCGTTAATTCCCAAGTTGCTATACTAAGAGCTCGCTCTTCATAGCATCATCATCGCAGTATTCACAAAATCCACCCGGCGCGGCGCCCCCGCATTACGCCCGCTCCTCCCGAGTTCACCAGTCGTTCAACCGCGGCGGGATTCCCGTGGCGCACCGATTTTCCAGCGCGTCGGATACGCCGCCGCACTCGATCCGCTCGTCCGTCGCCAGTTCGTCTACCTCGCCCACCTCGCTCGACCACGACACGTCCTCGCCGCAGCCGACGCAGGTACAGTTTAACCAGAACAACAATGGAAACGGCACGATGTCGTCAAGACGCTCGAGCGAGACCTCGCGTACGCTACCGAGGCTGAACGGCCCGCGGCGCGACCGGAATGCGCAGGACCGCGCGATGAGCATGTCTGCCATGTCTGCTGCCACCGCGTCCACCACGACGCTAGGTCACGGGTACCACGGGCATTCGCCCACGTCGACGGGCGGCGGGAACGGCCACGGCAGCGGGAAGCTCCCGCGGACGCCACTCGTCCACCCCGCTTCCTCTCCCGCGTAGCCGAGGCCTTCCGGCAACGCGTCCCGCGCGCGGACCGCGTCAAGGATGGGCTGACGTACCACGACGCGTTCGACGGGCGGGAAGCCGTCGACACGATTGCGCACATCATCAAGACGACCGACCGGAACCTCGCGCTGCTGCTCGGCAGGGCGCTGGACGCGCAGAAGTTTTTCCACGATGTGACGTACGACCATCGGTTGAGGGACTCGGCGGTGGAGCTGTATCAGTTTAGGACCAAGTTGACGGGGCTGTTTGGGAGCGGGGAGCTGGCTTCCGCGCAGGGTGGGCAGGAGGGGGGTGTTGGAGGGGCGGGCGCGAAGCTCCTGGGGGCGCCTGCGCCTGCGCAGGCGGAGGGCGTGCTCACGCCCGATTCGCTCGGCGGGGTGGGGCCGGAGGCGCTCGACCCCAGCGCCTCACCTGGCGCGGGGGAGGAGGCCGGGGAGGAGGAGCTGCCGCTGCCAACGGGGGTGTTCACGCTGTTGGCCGATTGCTATAGTCCGACGTGCAGTCGGGACCAGCTGTGTTACTCGATTGCGTGCCCCCGGAGGCTGGAGCAGCAGGCGAGGTTGAATATGAAGCCGCAGCCGGGGCTGAAGAAGGTTTGTGTCGTTTTTCCTCTTTTCTATTGCTGCATTCGTGTGCTGATGATGGATCGACTCAACAGGACCCCTCCCGCGAATCGCTCAACGACCCCGAACCCGACGCCGCCACGCTCTGGATCCACTCCGTCCCGCCCGAGATCGCCGCCTCCGTGTCGGACGCAGAGAAGAAGCGCCAGGAGGCGATCAACGAGGTCATCTACACCGAGCGCGATTTCGTCCGGGACATGGAGTACCTACGGGACTTTTGGGTCGCGCGGCTGGCGGTGGCGGAGGATATCATCCCGCAGGAACGGAGGGAGAGTTTTTTGATCCAGGTGTTCTGGAATGCGCATGATATCATTGTGGTTAATACCAAGGTGCGTTTCTTCTCTCTCTCTCTCGATGTGCGAGGGAGAGGCGATTGAGGGAGCTGACGATGGGATGCAGCTCCGGGACGCGCTGAACAAGCGACAGCGCGCATATGCCGTCGTTGAGAAGATTGGCGACATTTTCATGGACGTGGTGCCGACTTTCCAGCCGTTTGTGAGCTATGGAGCGCACCAGCTGTACGGCAAGTACGAGTTTGAGAAGGAGAAGAGCTCGAATCCGGCGTTTGCGGCGTTTGTCGAGGTGCGTGGCGCTCTTCCTTCAATTGATCGGCGCTGTGAATCTGATGGTGGGCGATCTACAGACAACAGAACGCCTGCCCGAGTCGCGCAAGCTCGAGCTCAACGCGTACTTGACAAAGCCCACGACGCGGCTGGCGAGGTACCCGCTGCTGCTCGAGGCGGTGCTCAAGCACACGCCGGACGACTCGTCAGACAAGGTCGTGCTCCCGCAGGTGATCGCCCAGATCCGCGGGTTCTTGTCCCGCGTGAACGAGGAGTCGGGCCGGGCGGAGAACCGCTTCAACCTCGCGCAGCTGGATTCGGAGCTCAAGTTCAAGCCTGGGGAGCACGTCGATCTAAGGCTGCAGGAGGAGGGGCGGGAGCTCGTGTACAAGGGCGTGCTGAATAAGCGCGACGGGGAGCTGCAGGTGTATTTGTTCGACCATGCGTTGCTGTTTGCGAAGCAGGTCAAGACTAAGACGCATGAACAGTATCGGGTGTATAGACGGGTGCGTATTTTTTTCGTTTTTTACGCTGTTCTTTCTTATCGCTGAACGTGGGGTACAGCCGATTCCGCTTGAGCTGTTGCTCATCAGTGCTTCGGAAGAGCCGACGAATGGCAAGGACACGGTCCGCGGTCAACGGGCGCGCCAACTGGTGCGCAAGTCGTCGTTCGGGAGCATCGCGACGCGGAGCTCGCCCCACCCGCCTGCGGTGACCGTTCGACCTGACGCCAAGGGCCCGCACTGGATAAACTTTGCGCATTTGGGCCGCAAGAACTACACCCTTGTTTTGTGGGCCAACTCGGCCCTCGCGCAGCGCAAGTGGATCGAGAATATTGCCAAGCAGCAGCAGGCGATGCGGGAAAGGAGCATGGTGTTCGAGACGATTGCGCTCAGCGAGGGCTTCTTTGGTGCGAACAAGGTCAATTGCGCGGCGCCGTTTAGTGAGTTTTATTGCGGGGTTTGTTCATGTTGGATGCTCAATCGTTTCGCAGGCGGTGGTCGGCGCATTGTCTATGGGACCGACGATGGGGTGTACATCTCGGACCTGCGGGAGATCAACAAGGACCCGGTCAAGGTCTTGGCATTACTAGACGTTGGCCAGGTTGATGTTCTCGAGGACTACCAGCTGCTCATTGTCCTCTCTGGTGCGTATATCGCCGATTCTTGCGGAATTTGTGACTGAGAATCGATGTAGAGCGCCAAGTGCTCACGTTCCCGCTGGAGGCGCTGGATCCTATGGACCCGATGGCGGGTCTCAAACGTGCGAAGCGTATTGCGACGCATACGTCCTTCTTCAAGGCTGGGTTCTGCCTCGGCCGCGTGCTTGTTTGTATCGTCAAGTCGACCCAGCTGTCCAGCACGTTCAAGGCGCTGGAGCCTATCGAGCAGAATGTCCGTGGACGTGCCAAACCTACGTTCAAGAAACTGCTGCAGGGTGGAAACGATACTCTAAAACCGTTCAGGGTGAAGCGGTTCCGTTGTATCGCCTTGTGACAAGCTGCTGACATGATTCATCTACAGGAATTCTATATCCCGGTCGAGTCCACGTCAATACACTACCTCAAAACGCGCATGTGTATCGGATGCTCAAAGGGGTTTGAAATTGTCGACTTAGAATCGCTAGAAACACAAGGGCTGCTGGACCCGGCTGACGAATCGCTTGAATTCGTTCGAAAACGGGAAAATCTGCGACCGATGGCGATCTATCGCATAAACAACGACTTCTTGCTTTGCTACGATGGTCCGTAGGAATTGATACTTACGGTTCAGCCGATGCTGATTTTTGCTCGGCAGAGTTCGCGTTTTATGTGAATAAGACCGGCAGACGGTCGCGGAAGGACTTCATGGTGTTCTGGGAAGGGATGCCCACCGGGTTTGGTATGTATATCCGCCTTTGTACTGAGGCTCGAGACTGATTGCCTGTACAGCACTGCACGAGCCATACGTTCTTGCCTTTGAGCCGTCATTTGTCGAGATTCGGCATATCGAGACGGGCCTGATGTCACAGGTCATTCAGGGCTCGAACCTACGGCTTCTATTCGCAGACACTCCTCCTTCGGTGAATAACGGCGGCGGAGGGTACCAGTACCAGGCGCCGTACGACCCTTACAACCCACCCAACTCGGCTGGCAGCCGCGGATATGCACTCCCACCGCATATGCAGCAGTACCCGCACCAACCGCCGCCCCGGTATCCCCAGGGAGTCGGCCGCGACGAGATCCTCATCGTCTCGGATGACCGCGTTCTGGCACTCCGCACTGCGGCAGGCCCGCAGCGCTACATGTCTGATAACGCTTCGATGATGTCTTTGCCGCGGTAGCGGTTGTACGTGTTTCCGGTTGCTTATTTTCCCTCCATTATACCTGTTTTCCGACGTTCACTGTCATCTGTGCGCGGCCCCCACCCCGCCGCCGTCTGTCTCGTTGTCTCACTATAGTGTGTTTGTTGCTCTAGCCTCACGTCGACCTAGTATACATATACTCTATATATATCTATCACTTGCATCCTGTATTCTTGCAATAGGCGACTTTCCATTCTCATGTAACGCATCTGATTTCATGTAGAAGGAAAACATCGCCACAATCGAGCATTCTCAATAAGGCTGTAGGGCCGACAAGCGGCAAGGCCCGTTACCGTGGTGGCTCGGAAGGGCCTCAATCACTTATTAGTCCTGGTTCAGTGAGAAGGGTGTTACTCAAGTGCTGGCCCCCAATACACCCCAAAAAATTCAAATGGATCAGGAGGGTAATAATTGATAGCCTGATAGGTCGGGTGCTGCTCGTCGCCGTGCTCCGCACGCTCCTCGCAGCACCCTCCTGATGGCTAGACATCAATAGGCTGGATAAATTGCTGTTACGAGTCGCGCGATGATCACGGAAAGTAGGCTGAGCAGGATTATGTGTTTGGGTCTGGCAATCATCGGCCTCCCTGCCGAGGAAGCCAAGCCGATGAATTTTGGCGGAGGAGATCAGTGCTGACATGAAACAAACGACAGAAATGTGATTTACTGCAAAAACAAAAAATCAGGCGCCCTAAGACCCTTACCTAACGGTAACGGGAATTCCTTGTTCCAGAACTCCCTTCCACCTTGAAAACTCGAGCTACACAACAACAATCATGTAAGATATTTCGAGAGGTCTCTTTCTGCGCTGAGATTAACTTAATGATCAGTACCCGAATCTCCATGATTGCGTCGTTCGTAGACTGGGACCTCGATAGCTACACAGACGAAGAGCTCGCAGCTTATGTGCACCAAGCTCCTAGTATTCTGACCATTCGCGAGGAGGCAACACGCATACTTTCTCCGCGTCTTGTTGCCAAAATCATCCACTGGCCAATGAATCCGTGGGATGAAGTACGCGCCATGGAGCGAGCAACCAATGCGGGCATCAGAGTCCCCAAAGTGCGCCGTGTCGTTTCTTCAACAAACGACGATTACGTTATTATCATGGACCGTGTCGTTGGCCAGACTTTGGAGCAACTGTGGCCTGTTTTGGGATCTTGGCAGACATTACGCATCGGCTGGGAGCTCCGACGTGTCGTCGCCTGCATGCGATCTGTGAAGTCCCAGAGTACTGGAGGCTTACACACGGGAAAGGTCGTGTCAGAATGGATCCAGGGAATCAATATGCCGATACAGCACGCCACCCCTGCTGCGTTTACCGATTACCTCAATTGGTGGCTTGTCCACGCCTGTCCATCCGTGTGCACCCCACATCCCGAATTTATACTCCAGACACCCTCCCACCATGTTCTTGTTCATCAAGATCTTGTCCCACGTAACATACTCGTGGATGACTCATTCAGCGTATGGATTGTCGATTGGGATAGAGCAGGTTATTTCCCCGCCTTCATGGAAGGTCACGCTATGAGGGATGGTCCATATTCAAGGGATCATGAACTTGTCGCCTCTACTTCGTGGTCGACGTGGTGGGGACGGCTTCGCTGGACCGTAGTGCGTCTGCTTGCCTGCGGCTGGCACTTTCGGGATAAAAAGCAATGGTTTGCTTTGGCGATAGTCGGATATCGATCGAATCGTTTCCGTCTTGAGCGGCCTATAAATTCTTCGCGCTACTAGGGTTACATTCACCAATCATTCCATCGTTGCACCCGGGATCTGTGCCTCTGCGACGTAATACGTTAGTGAATCGGGTCGGCAAATTTCCAGGAAGTTGGTCAACCAGCGACCGACCGCTCTCACGGTTCCGGATTTGTGTTCGAAAAAAGTTCAACTCTTCCTGAGTGGGACCCTTCCGTGTAATGCTCTACCTACCTACCTATAGTACTTGCGAGCCCTCGCCCAAGTTCTCTTGGCGTTGATACCTCCCCCGTCGAAGGGCCTCGATTGAAGCCCAGAGACTGGTCCGAGTCCCGTACGTGCTTCTTTGTCCTCCTTGTCTTGGCCATCCGTTGCTTCACCTAGTGGTTGCTTTACGCCCTGTATCGATCTCATGACTTCCTGCCGCCCTGGTCATTCAGAATGACCAGCCGGGGTTGATCTTATCTCGGGTAGGATAATCAGCTGATTCGTTGGATATCCCGATGCATGGCTTGCTAAGGCGATGACTGATAGGGACCGGAAGATCAATGCGGTCAAATACTTAAACTTTCAACAAGCAATTGGGCTGAGTTTGCTCACTGCTTATTCGTACCCCATGGCTCTCACTTTCCTCCGGGACCAATTTTTCGCCAAGTTGGCGGACACCCCAGCCGACCTGGCTGGCCGTACGTTCATCGTCACCGGAAGCAACACTGGGATTGGCTTTGGGCTCGCAGTCCATCTAGCGCGTCGAAGTCCAAGCCAACTCATCCTCGCTGTCCGCGATGTGGCCAAAGGGGAGACGGCAAAGAAAGAAATCATCGACCAGACAGGTTTCGCGGGGTCTCTCGAAGTCTGGGAGCTCGACATGGCCAAGTTCGAGAGCGTGAAGAGCTTTGCGCAACGCGCAAATAGCTCTCTCGAACGCCTGGACGGAGCCGTTTTGAACGCGGGTATCAACACATGGACATGGGGTTTGACCCCCGACGGCTGGGAGAAGATGTAAGCCTTATCCTACCATCTCCTCGAGTTGGAGACCGATGAACGCGTGTTTGAAGGCTGCAAGTAAATGCCCTGGCTACAGGGCTGCTTGGAGTCTTGTTGTTGCCGCTGCTGCAAACCACTTCGAAGCTTCCGGCTCCCCAGCACGCGGGCGCTTTTGCGATGGTGCCGCATCTGACCTTCACTGGTTCTGCTGGTCCGTCAAACGCGAGATCCCAGCCGAGGAGTCCGAGTTCACCTCTTTTTCGCGTGCAGGCATGTTCATGGCGAAATTCGCCGAGAAATCCGCGCCCAAGATTCTCCAAGCCATGAATGTCGAAACGGGAAGCAATATCATGGACCGATACCCGACTTCCAAGCTCTTCGATCTATACCTTGCCCGCAACATTGGGAAGTTGAACCAGGCCAACGGCGTCGTTGTCAAGTATGTGCTTGTCCTGCTGAATGGCTTGCATGTAATAAAGTCTGTGACAGTGTCGTCGACCCAGGTCTGTGTACTTCAGAGATTGCTAGAGATCTGGGTATCCCAGCCGCCGCCATGTATGTCATCTTCTCAGCCTGGTTTTTTACTTGAAAACAATTCTATCTGCAAGGTTCCTCGTTCGGTTGATCGCTTGGACGTCTGCCAAAGGCGCTCTCAATTTGCTTTACAGCGTGCTCAACGGCACTCCCTCCGGAGCGTATATTTCTGCATGTGAGCTGCGCCAGTGGGTATCCCTTTTGATTAGTACTTGTTCAAGTGAAAGCTCATTTTCTCCGTTTCAAGACCGCCAGCGTGGACTTTGACTGATGCGGGGCTCCAAGTAGAAGAGCAAGTTTGGAATGAAATGTCGGATGTGTGGCGAGAGAGCTCTCCTGAAGTTGCAGACTTACTGAAATGATTTTTAATCCACGGTCCGTATAATAGGTTTGTTCTAGTCAGCTCATTAGGGCACGTCGCCTTGTTTTAAATGTTCAATTCCTTGATACTATAGCGCAAAAATCACAGAAGCTGATGAAGGTGTGGGCACAAATTGTGAGAAAGCGCATGGAGTACAATTCCAAAACTCACCATATGTACACTCACTTTACTCCACCTTGATGAGCAATTTCCCCGTCGTCTTACCGCCCGTCAGGTCCTTTTGCGCCTGAATGGCACCGTCCCTCGTGAACGGGTATTCGCCGTGTATCTGGATCTTCAAAGCCCCGGATTCCACCAGCGACCAGAGCTCTTTGGAGTAGCGGAAATGCTGCGTGGTGATTCAGGATGATAAGTAGTCGCAGTCGGGCTGGATTGAACATATCACCTCTGCAGGCAGGTAGACGTAATTCGACATCCTAAGTGCAAGCACTCAGGATCTAAACTCGAATATGTATGTATGAACGCCACTCACGTTGGACGGAGGAGTTTGAGGTTCTTCTCCACAAGGCGGATGGGGGCGACTGGCGGTACATGGCCGGACGCATTACCCACAGAAACCAGAGTTCCCTTCCGCTTGAGCATCTTCAAGTCGCTTTCGAATCTGGAGCGGCAAGCAAGTCATTCAATGACGCGCGACTGCGCCGACCGACCATCATGTATAAAGCACCTACGTGTCCTTTCCGACCCCATCGAAAACCGCATCTACACCAACACCGTTCGTGAGCTCCAGCACCCGCGCAACGGTGTCCTCTTCCTTGTACAGAATGACGTGATCCGCGCCGTTCGCTCTCGCCAGCTCCGCCTTCTCCCTCGTCGACGTCGTCCCGATGACAGTGGCCCCGCGCGCCTTGATGAGCTGCGCGAAGAGCAGCCCCAGGCCGCCCGCGACGGTGTGCACGAGGATCGTCTCGCCCGCGCGCACCGCGTGCGCTTCCTCGATGAAGGTGAGCGCGGTCAGGCCCTGGATGCACGCCGCGCAGGCGAGCCGCGTCGAGACGCCCGCGGGGAGCACGTGCACGGCGTTCCACGGGACGGAGGCGTAGTCGGAGTGCACGCCCAGGGCGCCCCCGCCACCCTTCGTGCCGCGCAGACATTATCATCATTATTTTTGAACTCGGATGATTAATTATGAGATGCATACATACCACGACGACGCGCGCTCCGATCGAGAATCCGCGTTGCTTGTAGTCTGAGTCGCCTAGCACGGCCTGGTCCGTGGGTAGAGCGAGGATGGTCCCGGACAGCTCTACCCCGATAGCAGCGGGGAACTCTTTGAAAGCGAATGCCCCTGTGCTGCGACAGTCGAACGGCCGTTTGAAAAGAACCTGACACGGAGGAGAGCAGTAGGGGAAAGTGCACACGAACCGGTAGTACTATGTGCGCTGCATGTAAGTAGCGGATCCTAATATGATAGCACGCATGCAGGCAGGCTCACCGCATCTATATAGTTGATGCCGAAATATTCGCCCTACGTTCAAGTACGCATCAGGAGCCCGAGTCCGGAGTCGATTGATTGCATCTCCAAAGCTCACCTTAACGACTATGTCCCCCGGATTGACCTATGCTTTGAGGTAAGACAGGACAAGACAAGACAGAACGCGCAGGTATCGTGCCTTGAGCGGTAAGGTGAGTTTCTCGAGAACTTCAAAGTCTCCGATCTGTCTACTGTTGAACTCTCTTTTTGATTTGAAACCACGGATGGAACTGGCCTGGTTGACGCCGATAGCATGTCTCTCCGAGGGTATGCCAGCCATCCTTTTGCAGAGGTGGTAGAATGGAACACAGGTAAGCAGTAGTGGGAGTGGCGCTGACTGCGCGAGAAAGATTCGGGCCCAGTTGCGCCCGGCTTCACCAAGAGGTCGGTCAGCCGACCCCTCTTCGATCCATATCGAGCAAGATGTTTCTGCGTCGGGTTGCTGCCAGTGAGAATCCGGCAGTGATATGTCTCGGAACGACAGAGATAATACATACATACACCCATCACCTCCAATTCTTCATAGGCATTGAATGCTTCTGCTTCCGTTCACCGCGCTCACTTTCCCTCCTTCACCAGCTTGTCCAAATCCACCAACGCGCCGCCGCTGTTCAGCCCCGCCTGGATGAACGCCACGTCCTTCAGCGCCTGCAGCGGATCCCCCAGCGCGAGCGTCGGCCTCCCCTTCACCGCATCGAAAAAGCTGGCAAATTCAACCCGGACGCCGCCCACGGGTTCGTCGACGACCTCGACGACCTCCTCCGTCGGCTCGCCCTCGACCTTGACCGCGCGCGTGATGAGCAGGCGGCAGAGCGCCGTCGCCGCGCCCCCCGAGTCCGATTGCTCTTTGACGAAGTTGACGGTCATGGTGCCTTCGGTGCCGGTGATGACGAAGGCGTCCGCCGCGGGCGTGGACTCGGTGGGGAAGCCCCAGGAGAGCTCGACGATGCCGTGGAAGTGGGGGCCGGCTTTGACGATGGTGTGCAGCGTGTCGTGGGGCTTGAGGTGGTCGTGGTTGAGGGACGCGAAGCCGGAGAGGTGCGTGAGGGGCTCGGGGAGCATGACGCGCAGGGCGGCGAGGGTGTGCTGAGGATGGCGGGTTGGCAAATGCGATTGGTCAGAGAGGGGAAGGACGTACGACGCCTCCGTCCAGCTGCCGGGGACTCGATTAGATGTAGATGTCGTGACGGGTGCGTGGTGCTCACCAAAAATCCGCCTTGGTACTGTATGATACCAAATGGTCAACAAGCGTCAAAGAAGATCGAGACACGCACATCAGGAATGGTGCGCCAAGGAGTCTTGTAGTACTTGTTGTCGAGATCTATGTACCCGGTCTTGACCGCCTTGAAGAAGCTGATCTTGCCGATTTTACCTATGCACAAGCGTTCATTGTAAAAATCGAAAGAGTGGGATGGATGTAAGTACATACCAGCAGCGATAATCTCACCAGCGGCACGGAACCCAGGCTCCGCCTCATGATCCTCCGCGATCCTCCACACGAGATTGTCCCTATACTTGGCATTATACGTCTCGATCAGACGCAAACCCGCCGCCACGTCCGGTGCGACGGGTTTCTCGCTCAAGACGTGTTTCCCCGCCTGCAGCGCCTTGAGGATGATGTCGGGCTGGAGGCTGATGGGGAGGACGATGGAGACGGCGACGATGTCGGGGCGCGCGAGGAGCGCGTCGAGGCCCGGGGTCGCCGATGCGCCACCGCCGTCTTCATCGTGGTAGATCGCGGGGGCGGGGGTGAGGCCCAGCGCGCTCGCGGCGTCGGCGCACTCACGTGCGCTCTTCTCCGAGCGGGAGTAGACTGCGTGCAGAGGGAGGGCGTCGGCGCCTAGCGCTGCGAGCGCCGGTAGATGGGCTGGGATTATTGCGGGGTGAGTGAAACGTCGTTAGTATGCGATCGATATCGCGCCTCACCTTCCTTTGCGAAGATCCCAGCACCGAGCAGCGCGAATCCTGGTTTGTTAGCAGTGGTCATTGAGATAGCTCAAAATTAGCATCGGTCCGGGGGAATGATTGTATCGCGAAATAATATGCCGATGGATGCCCTTGGTGAAAACCCTCAAGGCTCACCGAAAACGCTCTCAAAGCACTGTCAGCATGCTCACCAGGGAGGGATAGGAGGAAATCGAAGGGGAGTTAGAAATACCGGTGGGTCCTTCGCGGTGTGA
>QVIE01002715.1:0-31411 GCA_013387415.1 Panellus pusillus | reverse complement strand
GCGCACCCGAGAATATCCTCCAGCCTGAAGGGTACTGCGGCTTTCCAAAGTTAGTTGGGACCGCGTGGTCAAAGTTGTTGACTACCTTTTCGCGATAGCATTGTGAATTGCGTCTGTGCTATAGCGACGTCTGGAACAGGGATGAGTACGGGAAGTATGTGAAATTTCGAGTGACACACAGGACGCTCTCGAGATCAGACCGGGTACGCGGATGATGAAAAGGTGTTCGTCAGAGAGATAGCGCTGGACCAGGGTCAGCGCTGTGTACTGCGGCCGCATCGGATGTCGCACCTCAAAGCTGCGGTACGAGGAGCAGTACGCCACAACAGCCTCGTCTATAGTAGCCGTTGCATCCCAGTGCGCGTCGTTCTCGCTGTAAGTTGGGGAATGAGACAAGGGCGGATGGAGTGGCGCGTCGAGCGTACGTGACGCTGTGTGCTTGAGCCTCTGCGGAATGGGGACCGAGAAAGAGTTTGACGTCCATGGTGGTGGTAGAAAGTCAAGATGGAATGCCGCGCTTTATAACGGGCGTTGAATAAAACACAAACGTGCGAGGAGTGACTCAAAACCATTTTCAGCCGCCGCCGGTCAGCTTACGTTATCAGATTATCTTGGCCGCGAACTAGACTCGTAAACCAGTAGCACCGCAGCCGGAGGTCGCGCTGCGGAGCGACTGGAATATAATCACGCCATTTTGGCAGAGACCGGAAATAGCCGAAGCTAATTCGTGGACTTAGAAATTTCTCGTAGAGCCGTGTCCCCAAACTCAACTTTTCGAGGATTTTTATATACGGGCGTGTGCGCACAGATCTCGCGATGAACTAGTTCGTTTTTTCTTCTCAAGAAGTGCCCTAGTTCGTGCGCAAATCGACAAATCATCCATGCTCATTCACGTGCCCCCGTTGTCACCCTCATCCGTTTATGTAAGGAGAAGACACGTGCCTTTCATAGAGGATGTGATGGCTGAATTTGCGGCCTGACGGAGGCACATTCTGAGAAACAAAAACAAACTCGTTCATCGCGAGATCTGTGCGCACACGCCCATACATAAAAATCCTGAGAAGTTGACTTTGGGGACACGGCTTTTCGAAAAAATTCTAAGTCGACACATTAATTCGGCTATTTCCGGTCTCTGCCAAAATGGCCTCATTATTTACCAGTCGCTACGCGGTGCGGCTTTGATCGACTGTCATCAAACCTCAGCACCGCTGCTACTGTTGTCGAGTCTAGCCGCGAACCATCACCGATGAGAGAAGAAGCCGCGCTCTTTACACCACAAGATCCCGGCGCCTCCCCAACTTTCAGATTCAGAGACCGCATCAACGCCAAGTTCGTTTGCACCTCGAATCCTACGCCGATCTCTACAAGTGGTCCGCTGAAAACTTATCTGACTTTTGGTCCGAAGTATGGGACGCAACAAACATCATCGGTGTCAAAGGAGAACACGTAGTTGACGAGTCCGTCGGCATCTCTGAAAACCCAAGTGGTTTACAAATGCCCGCTTGAACTGGGCCGAAAATATGCTCCACTGCCGCTCAGATCAGAAAGTGGCACTGATTCAAGCCAGTCTGTTGTCGCCGTTTTTCCACTGCGGCCGTAGCTCAATCGCTTGTGCCAGCGGAACCTACTCCTCTTATCCCCGCCCCGGAATCACGGCAGGTTACATATGCGCAATTGTATGAACTGGGTATCTATTATCCCGTACACGTTACAGCTGCTGCATATCCATCCTAGTTTCTCAGCTCGTTTCGGCTCTCCTTGCCAATGGTGTGAAGCCGGGGGATCGTGTCGGCGCATATTCCTCGAATACTATCGAAACCGCCGCGCTCTGTCTCGCTACCACGGCTATTGGAGCCATCTGGGTCATTGGCTCCGCTGGCCAAGGTGTCTTGGAACGGCTAGTGGGGTCAAAGGCAGAGAGATAAAATTATAACGCCACTTTCTGTAGGTTCGAGCAGGTTCAACCGGCGATCATTTTTGCCGTAGACGCCGTCGTGTACAATGCCAAGGTTCACGACAATCTAGGGAAGTTTTCGTCCCTGCTGGCGGGCCTCAAGAGCAAACTCAAGGTTGTCATTATGCATCTCGACTCCCACCCTGAAAATCGGTCCGCTTGGCAGGAAGGCTGGGTCAGTTGGGATGATTTTGTACTACAGGGCGAAGGCGAGAAATTAGGTCGTACGCCATCTGGAGAGATTATGTGGTACCGCGCATCCTTCAACTATCCCCTCTGGATTCTGTTTTCATCTGGTTCAACGGGTGAACCAGTTGCATACTTCTAATATACAACTAATCGCGTGTCTCTAGGTCGGCCCAAGTATGTCAAATGAAAGTGGACTTCCACGTCCTCCAGTTCACACTTCTTTAGAGCCATCGTGCATCGCGCCGGAGGGATGCTTTTGCAAGCCAAGAAAGAGCTGATGATATGTGCCGATCTTCGACCCACAGATGTGTTTTTCTACTACTCGATGACGTTCGTTCGCATCCTTTTTTCCCGATGCTCACGCAACTGATTGGACGCAGAGGTTGGATGATGTACAATTTTCTGCTCAGTGGCTTGAGCCTGGGCTGCACGCTGGTTTTATACGATGGCAGTCCTCTCCGCGACCCAGCCTTCCTGTGGTCGCTCACGGATGAACTCAAAATCTCTATCTTTGGAACAAGCGCAAAGTATATCGAGCAACTTTCGGTATTTGTTGCATTATTAGTTATAGACTCTCAACCTTCATTCATCTATTTACAGAAAGTATACCAGCCCAGGTCCCATCATTCGCTCTCTTCTCTCCGCCACATATACTCTACTGGGTCCCTTTATCAGCAGACCTATTCCGGTACGTCTATGAAAGTATACATCCGAACGTTTTGCTCGGCTCCATCACCGGTAGCTTTCCTTATCATTTACAATTTTTCATCGCTTAACATCCGCAGGCGGCACGGACATATGCTCTCTGTTTGCTGGGATGAATTCCGCATTGCCGGTCTACGCCGGCGAGATCCAGTGCCGCATGCTCGGCCTCGCTGTCGAGTGCTACAGTGAGACAGGGACTGTAAATGCGCCAGATGAGGCCGGCGAACTAGTATGTCTACGTCCATTTCCGTGTATGCCATTAGGATTCTGGCCACTACCCGGCTTTGGAACGGATGAAGAAGTTGTCGCCGCGAGAGCCAGGTACCACGATACCTATTTTTCTCGATACGAGGGCGTGTGGTGTGAGTCATGAACGTGTTTCTATGTCGTTTCTCATATGTCCGAAGACCACGGGGACCATATTGTTCTCACACCCTCGCGGTCTGGTAATAGCGGTGGAGTGATTATGCTAGGGCGCTCAGATGGTGTACTGTATGCTACCCTGTTTTATTCATGTCCGGGGCGGTCTGCTGACCGCTATCTTTGACAGCAACCCAGGTGGAGGTATCTAGCAGTGCTCTCTCGCCGTGGTCATCTGCTCATCCTCCCTTGAGTTCGATTCGGTTCCGCCGAGCTTTATGATGTGATCGACTCGACGTTCTGTGCAACGGGGCAGCTTCTCGACTGCCTGGCAATCGGGCAGAGCATTGGCGGGTCGGATGAGCGGGTCGTTTTGTTCGTCAAGCTGCCCGATAACGCGCAGCTAACGCCCGCATTGGAACGCCAAATAAAGGACGAGATACGCGTGCGGCGCAGTCCGCGCCATGTTCCTGCCGTGGTAAATATATCTCTGGCCATGCTACTTCGCGGCTAACTTAATTGATCAGGTTGTACAAGTTCTAGACATACCCTATACGCTTAACGGGAAGCGCGTTGAAGTGTTGGTAAAAAAGGTGGGTGTTTTAATTTACATTGCTCACTTGTTGATTTCCTGCAGATCGTCAATGGTGCCCCACTCTCGATAGTCAACCCATCGACGCTGTTAAATCCAGAATGCCTACCGCTCTATAGCGAAATTGGAATGAAGCTGAGGAACAATGTATAAAGCCCCAAGGCTGTAATGTGTAGCTACCGCGACAAACGAATTGAAATTTGCATATCTATTTCCGTGGCAGCAGATGTGGCTGTGCGCCTCACAAATTGCCGTTGCTCTTTCAACGCCAATTTGCGGTCTGGCAAGACAACATCCTTGTTTTCTTCCACTCTCCTTGCTAACACTCTCCTTCACAGTTTGACGGTGTGCTCCTCACAGCTATCGGCAGGCAGTAACGAAAAGTCACGACACGCGATTGCTAGAAGTTCATGTTTGCCTCGTGTCTTCGGCCTGCGCACTTATCAAGCTGAACTGCGATCCTTTTCTGCGACACCCCACTCTCACTCGCTCTCGCAATGCCCTCCTTATTCACGACCCTCCGAACCGCCTTATATGGTTCGTCGCCTTCTGCGCTCCACGGATTGATCTGACTGTCTCCAAAGGCTCGGTTTTTATCGCTACATTGATCTGTCTGGCCATGGCGGGCCATTTTGAAAGTGTGTTGGCGGCATCGGACCTCAGTGCGTCTTGACCTTTTTCCGTTCGGTTTATGGCCATGAATTAATCATTTAAACGCAGCTCGTTTCGTGCCCTTCGCTCTGTTCGTCTGCTGTGTCGGACTTGTGGTTATTTCATGCCTGTAATGTGATTTTCTTCTGCTTTTGCCGCGTAACCAAAACCTTTTTCAGCCTGGGATTTAGCCTTTTCCTAAGAGAACGGAACCCGATTTCCATGAGAATAGAGCTCGCCTCATTGGGTCTCCTGGGAATTCTCTGGCTCGGTAAGTCGGGTAGCATGGGTACCCTTCGCTTCGTGCGCTCACTATGGTATAGCTCTCGGAGTTTTCCTTGCCACGTCCGATTCTCAATCCGCAGATGTGGAATGCTTTGCTTCGGAGTCCTCGACCGTGGCTCTCGACGCGTCCACTTCTGACTGTAAAACATTTGCTGTTCCTTACTATCCACTACTGGTCCCTTACGTGCATTGCAGTCCAGACTGAACAATATCATGCCATGTATCGTGTTCTCATGGCCTTCTCACTGATCAATGCCACCCTGGGTAGGAGAATTGCTAAGCCGCGTAATTTATTTTTGACTTTCCCCAGTTATCTTTGCATTCATCACCCTACTGACGCTGGCTACGCGGCGGCATCTCAACGGCGACTACCACATGTGGTACGGGCCAGTCACAGCTGGTATTCTGAACGACTACAGCAAGACCAAACCAAGCCGGCGGAACACCAGCAACAAACCACTATCTTACCGACTGTCATGACTGAGAAGCGCACGCGCAGTAGACCATCGAGGCACCGGTCTGCTCACTCCTCCAGTAGGCGGGCATACCCCAAACCACCTGTGACGGACCGGCAGGCGCGCCACGGCGGCGGCTCAGGACAGTCGTCACTGATAGGCTCGAACGAGTTCGACAACGGCGGTATGGTGAACCCGAACAGATGATTTGGTCCGACAGGGATTGTACTAGAGTGTGTACAGCTTCGATGTTGTTTATTCGATGAAAGATTTGCAGGTGATTCAGATTCAATCTGATTCTTCAGTTCTAGCTCAGCCTGCTGTCCAAAATTCATGATCGAAATTGATCGTTGGCAAGTGGGTCTACGCCGACTCTCGAGCTAATTGCTGTAATTACGCTTGGATTGACACGGATCTGAGTATTTTCTCGAGGCGGATTACTGTCTCCTTCCCAGGGGTAAGGTCAGAGGTTTGACAGGTTATGTATTCCGTTACCGTTAGGTAAGGGTCTTAGGGCGCCTGATTTTTTGTTTTTGCAGTAAATCACATTTCTGTCATTTGTTTCATGTCAGCACTGATCTCCTCCGCCAAAATTCATCGGCTTGGCTTCCTCGGCAGGGAGGCCGATGATTGCCAGACCCAAACACATAATCCTGCTCAGCCTACTTTCCGTGATCATCGCGCGACTCGTAACAGCAATTTATCCAGCCTATTGATGTCTAGCCATCAGGAGGGTGCTGCGAGGAGCGTGCGGAGCACGGCGACGAGCAGCACCCGACCTATCAGGCTATCAATTATTACCCTCCTGATCCATTTGAATTTTTGGGGGTGTATTGGGGGCCAGCACTTGAGTAAACCCTTCTCACTGAACCAGGACTAATAAGTGATTGAGGCCCTTCCGAGCCACCACGGTAACGGGCCTTGCCGCTTGTCGGCCCTACAGCCTTATATAAGTTTGTCGTGCGAGAAAACCCACTTGACAACGACCACATCTCCAAGGCGACACCAAGACATTCCTAAGATCCCGCGACCTCTATACTTATTATCCCGGACCAGTGCTGACTTGCTCTCCGCTGGAACTACCTCCGCCCCCGCCGCCCCCGTACCTTATCCTCCGTTTTATTCCTCGTGGCCGGCCCACTTTGAGTGCAACATTCCTTATACTATGACAATGGCTCTCCAGATGTCCTCGAATAATATGCCTCTCGATTTCATGCCCCACTCTCGCTCAAATTCCGTTAGCTCCGGGTCCACCCACTCGTCCAATTCCCGCCCCCAGTCTTCCAGCGGCCTCCGTGCCATCCAGCAGTCTCCCATGGGCCCCACCCAGGACGACCTTTACCGCGTCACGTATCAGCTTGGCCATCACAATGGGACCCTCAGCGATCACGTACCCATCTCTTTCTCCCTTTCCCATTTCCCAGCTCATCATTCTCAGTCGCCACCGAATCACAACGTGACTAACCCGCCCTAAAAAATCATCTCCGTCCCAGCCACATCCGAGCCCGCGCTGCCGCCTCTCCCTACCCACGAGACACCGACTCGGTTCATTCGTCATCCAGCGAGACCGAAGATATCACGATGTTCCTCGGGAATACCCCTGAATACCACAACATGTACGCTGCCCCTCATGCGATGGCCCCCAATCCCGAGGCAATGCATGCAGCGGGAGCCTTTGGTCGCATGACAATCAGCCCCGACCATGCACTCGAAAAGCTGGCGGCAAACGTGCGCGCGGCAACGACCACAAGTGCATCGGATAGGGCAAAGCAGATATTCGTACAGGCGTGGTGAGTGTAGCGATCTATCGCATTTGCATCTCCACTGACAGATCGCAAAACTTACAGGCTTACTGCCAACTATGCTCCATATCCTGACGGAAACGTGCCCCGTCAAGGGCTCTACTTTTCCTACCGCAGGGTATGCGACCAGTACGGGATCCCTCACATCAATACTGCGACCTTAGGAAAAGCCATCAGGCTGTGCTTTCCCACTATCAAAACTCGGCGGCTTGGGGTCAGAGGCAATAGCAAATATCATTGTGTGTTCTCTTGTTTTTGATCCCGGTCTAATTCCTTGACAATAATGGACAGATTGCGGAATACGTCCCGCGACTTCTGCAGAGGCGGAGTGGCTCCAGGACTACATCCAAAAGTCCAACAATAACGCGGGTCAGGCATCTGTCAACGCAGCCCGCTCAGCGAATGAGCATGCCGAATCCAACAGGGTCGAGGGGTCCGACGAGGACGAAGACGAAGATTCCGAGGGCAACAACTCCGCCGTAGGATCTAAACGGAATTCACTGACGCTCGGAGCTGATGTCAAAGGAGCCATATTCACTCAGGATCTGAGCGACAAAACACCCACCGCCGCGATCGCTTTGTCTCAAGCTCAAGCAGCCCAGCGGCCCGGCTCGTTTCCTTCGCACGCATCGATTCGGAGACACCTCACGCAGGAAGGTCTCGGGGTACAGTCGCATTCTCCGCCGGCCAGCAATGGTGTCCCCTTCATTCCCCCTCAGCAGCCGACATCTGTTCGTCAATTCCCTCACTTTCCATCAATCGAGGAGGCTGTGGGTGTCAACTCGACATCCCCGCACGGGATCGCTGCCCGCGAAGTTTGGGGATGGTTTCAGGACCATCTTGATTCTCTCCTTGAGAGCGTCCGCTCCTTCCGTTTTGATCAATTTGAGATGCATCTCCGCACATTCTGGTCGAGCCTAGGGGGCAATCACCGAGAAGTCGTCCACGCTCCCGCTATTGCTGGCCTCATGGCCAAAGCGGATGCAATCGTTTATGACGTAAGCCATCATTCTCTTTGCCGCGCGGAAGCTAGAAACTTTGACAGGAAATTCTTGAAATCCTCCGGTCGCAAATGTTGTCCCCTATCACTCCGACGTCGCTAGCGAGCTTGCGCCAATTAGCGAACAAAATGGAGAAGATCCTCTTGGTCGCTCTCGAGAGCTACGGGAACACGTTTGTGGAGCCCAAAGTCGAGCTTGGGGCGCGTTTTGGACATCTTGTTTGTGAGTTTTAAATGTCGGCATATTCTCATAACACTGTCTGACATCCATGAACTTTCAGTGAGGTTCCTCGATATATACCAGGTCACCCAGGCCCTCACTACCGTCCTCAACAATCAAAAACAGCTCGCGGAGATGCGGCGGTCTTGGTCGAAGGTTGACTTTGAGTCTGTGCGGAACCAGTCGGCGCTGGTGTGCAATTGTAGGCACGAGGATTTGGTGCAGCTGCTGGAGGTTGAATTCGTTGGAATGTTGGATGGGCTCTCCAAGAGCACGGAACCCGTAAGGGATGTCATGACGTGGGCGGACAAGTGCTGCGAGCGCTTGATGGGAGTAGTCGCGCCAGCCACGGGGCCCGGAGGAGCGGAGCACGATGAGCTCCAGGAGTGTATTAATTCGTTGGGGCTATGTTACTAGCCAGGTTATGCGAGACCTGGTACGTTCTTCCGTCTTTTCTATCCCTATAGCTTAAGCTCATTTTTGTTCTCTTAGACGATTCGAAGTGATCCTGCGTTTGGGGCCTTCCAAATTATGAAACTGTTCTTAGAGTGAGTGGTGTCTATTGCTTATACTACGTGTGCTGACAGAGATCTCAGCGATTGGATTGCAGTTAATGTCCTGAGGAGCGTCGCTTTGTCGACCAACTCAGTGGCAGCTTCCGTAGAGCCCGTCATGCAGCAGCAATTCTTCACGCTTTCGCCAATGGCGGGTCAAGAGAATTTCAACTCGATGGACATTCGCCCCCAGCACTTGATGGCGCACACACCGACGACCTCGAGCATGCTCGCTGCTTTGCAGAACGACCCTTTCCCTTCAGGTCCTCTCGACCCGAGCGGGTCCGCTTTTAATTCGGACGCGTATGGTTCGTTATCTTACATGGATACCTCCGCCTCTCAGGATGACTCGTTACCGGCGGTTCATCAATCTTTCCTTTCGTTTGGCGATTTCTCTGGCTCAGGCAATACATTCGACGTTGGGGGCTTCTCTCAGGACCTCGGCATGCATCCGCCGTCCTCCGAAGCCAGCGAGCCCGAGACCGAGTCGGAAACCGTAAAAACGGAGCAGCCAGGTGCATAAAGGCTTTTCTTCCATCTTGCTTTGAACTGTTCTTGTTTTTCGTTGACGATATATGATATTCATCCCATCCCTAACTGTATCTCTTGCCCTCTGGTTCCACGCTCCTTAATAGTGTACAGGATCTCCGTGCGCGGATTTGTTATCAATATATATATATGGGGAGTTCTGCTTTCCGATGTTGTCTTGGTACAAGAGAATGTATAGCAAATATTATTGAAATCCATTCCAGACAGGCCTTTTCATAGAACGGACATCGACTGGCATCACGACTCCTCCGTAGCCTCCTCTACCTTGTCCGCGATCTGTTCGCTAGCGACGGGAGCGGGGGAGTCGGCGACCTGGACGGAGAGGCAGCGTCACCGTTGACTTCTTCCTGCCTCGACTCCTTGGCGGCGGCATTGAGGCGCTGGATCTCGGCCTCGGCCTTTGCAATATTTTCCGCTGTGATGCGGGTCTGGTTGGCCTCGAACCACTCCTTCTTAGTCTTCAGATCCTGAATAACACGTGGGACATCAACGTTGGAGGCTGGAGGTGGGATGGAAAGGGACAAGAGGGCGGATAATGTAGGCAGAGGAACGTTGAGCTGGCCAGGTGTGGCCTCGGAAGAGTCGGTCGCTTTGGCTGGGGCCTTCTTGCCCTTGCCCTTGCCCTTGCCGCCAACGAAGTACGCATCCTGTTCCTCGCCCTTCTTCTTCCGAACGACGATACCCTCAGGGGTGGCCTCCACCTTACGTATATCGAGCTTCGGCACACCGACGAGGTCCGCTTTCGTCGCGACCGTCGCGCTCTTGAAGGTTACCGTTCCGTTGCTCTTGCCCGAGAAGTAGTCGATGAGAGTCTGGCAGTCTTCGATCTGAGCTTGGAACGCGGGCATTTCTGCCTCCTCGCGAATCCGTTCTGCGCGCTCCTGCTTCTTCTGGAGCTCCTCCTCAGCGCGCTGAGCACGGAGTCGTTCCGCTCGCCTGGCTCTGTCTTCGTTGACCTTGGCCCAGTATGCATCGTTAGCGTCCCGGAATTGTTGGGAGGACTCCCGCCTCTCGTTATAGAACACGGTGAGTTCCGCTTGGATGCTGTCCCGCTGCTTGAAGAGTTCTGACCGGCTCTCGTACGCCGCATCTCCTTCCTTCTTCAAAACATCGAGCTCAGCCTGGATCGCCTCGTAGCGATCAGAGGCGGCTTTCGCCACCGGGTCGTCAAGCTGTTTCCGTAATTCTTCCACTGCTTGTCGGTCCTTTTCAATAGCATCCTGATCCGCTTGGAACGCCTCGACGGTGCGGCGGTGACGCTTCTGAGTGGTAATCTCTTGCAGAGCGCGTTTTCCTCGACCAGTTTCATGTTACCAGACTCAACTTGTCGCTCGAGCTGCCTGCAAGCATTCGTTAGAGGGGGTTGTGAGGAATAAGTAAATTGGAGACCGTACTTGATGTGAGCATCGACCTCGGCGACGGTTTTGAAGGGGATCTTGGACTTGGCGGCCTGAAGGTCCTTGATCTACATAGTGTTTGTTATGAGTAAAAGGACGGAGAATTGGGGTCGACGCGCCTTTTTGGCGATGCCATCATTTAAGGTTCTCAGCTGCTCCTGGATTTTAGACCTCGAGTTTTTGTTGTTGGCCTGCTGGCCGCGAATGCTGTCGAGTTCAGCTCGGAGAGCATTGCGGCGCTCGTTGCCAGGTCCGGACTTGGTCGCAAGGGAGATCTTGTCTCGGACGGCGGTCTGGTGCGGGAATGAGCCAGCGGCCACAACCTCCCACGAAACGGGCACTTGCCAGCTTGATTTGCAGGGCCTCGATGTTGGCCTTTATCTTGTCCTGCTCGGCGTCGAAGGCCTTCTTGTCCGGCCGGCCAGCGTGTGCTGTGGGGGCGTCGGAGGGTGCGGGAGAGTCCGACGTGTCCTTTTTGTCGACGGAGACGGGGGTTGTGGTCCCATTTGTGGAAGGGGCCTTTCCTTTGGCAGCTGCGCCGTTGGCAGACTGTTTTGACTTCGGAGGCATAGTTTAATGGAATAGGGTATAGACGGTGTGAAAGAGCAAGATGCGGAGTGATCCCAACGTCGAAAAAAACTAAAATACAATCTGTGTATCCAGGGATTCCACTTCCCGGTAAACTTCGTCGTACAATTCCCGGTAGTCGTCCTCTTTTTCCTCCTCTCCCGCCTTCGGCTTGCTCTTTTTTTTCTGGTCCGGGCAGACCATGACACAACTCGTCGGTCGCTTCGTCGAACTCGCGTTCCCCAGCTCCTCTTTCGACGAGACAAAAACATACGGTATTTGTGCCTCTTCGCTCAAAACAGGCAGATGGGAAATGATGTCGATGGGGTTGATGTCGGCGGCAAGAATGAGCAGACTGGCGATTTCTAGTGATGAGCGAATCCCACGCAGACTCGAGAAACACGCACCCCTTCTCGCCCTTGCGTATGCCTTTGACGACCTCCTTGACCCCTCGTTTGACCTGCCGTGCCTTGGAGGCTGAGGCGCGAATCAATACGGAGAGACCATGTTACAGACGGGAATCCTACCTTTTTTGATAGTTTTGTGTAGCTTCTTGAGCAGCTTTTTTTGTGCAAGGGGATGAGCGAGCGGCGATAAATCTTCTAGGGGTATTGTGATTTCTTCCTTCTCTTTCTTCGCTTTTTTGGGGGACTAGAGAGAGAGATGAGACGGTTGCGAAAATACGTTGCATGGACCACACTTTAGGTTCGTTGGCGGCAGCCATTTCGACGTCCTCGTCTGGCTCGGGCTCCTTCCGCTTTTTTTCTCTCTTGTCCGCCTTGTCCTTGCTCATGACTCTGAGTGTTTGGGTCGCGTCGGTCGTTTGTCAAAGTGAGAATGACAGATACGTAAGCCACTATTACTGGAGACCTGATTCCAACGATTCTTTGAACGAGTAATTCCCAATGCCAGTTCTCCAGCAATTCTAAGGAGACTCCATATGGTATTCCATCCCGGTAACGCATGTAGTTTTTCTCTCATTGAATTGGATGAGCTTTGGGCGAAAGACTGCGAAAGATCACCTTTAGTAATCACGTGCAGGCTCCGAGTCCGAGTCCTCGGAGCGGACCTCCGGTCCAGGAACAAGTCACTTGATCGGGTACAATTGGTACCGTGACCAAACCATCCACAGCCGCGCGAGGAGGCGTGAGGTCGCTGTTGCTTTTTCTCTTCCCTGACGCGCCTTTCACCCCATATACTAAAGGCTCAATGGTCGGTCAAACCAAGGCATCTTCGTCGACAACAAAATCAAGTCGAAGCAGGTCAGTCGCGTTCAATTCAGTCTCGCTAGTACGCGTCTCTCGTTGACACAACTCACTCAATGGCCAGACAAGCCTGCTAGATCTGTTCCCGAAGAAAAACGCTTCCTCAGCTTTGACACAAACAGCCGCTCATTTGCCGCAATCCGTGGTCGCGACCGAGACGGATACTGGTGAACAAAATCAAAGTATGTATACCTGTCTCGTGTCTGCGACGCGATTTATTCACTGCAGTGGATTCAAAAGTTAGCCCTGAGGCTCCCGTACTCTCAGTCACGCACCGCATTGCTTTAACGTCGGAACCTTCGGGGATTATTGATATCACGAGCGGTAGTCCTGAACCTTCGAAGAGACCATCCGCCCTAGCTTCGGAGCCGCCAGAAATTCTCGATATCACGAGAGATAGTCCCGAGCCTCGAAAATCCCTTCGAACCGCCGTCTGCATTCAGAAGAACTGCATCCAAGAAGCTTCTCTCGTCGCGTTCCTTCAGGTTGGACAGCGGGCCACAAGCGCCCATTGTTATTGACTTGACCGACCCTTCACCGCAAGCGTCGAAGATTTCCACCACAGCACCGAAACCCGTGCATCATATTTTTTCTCGGTCTGAATCCTCTTCTCAGCCAAAGAATTCTCGATCCGCCTCGCAGCCCTCTAAACCTACCTATGATATATTCAACACAAAACCGAGGAAACCAGCTAAATCTATGCCTGTGATCCCTGAATCAAGGGCGCCCTTTCCTACCGGAGAAGAGCAGCACGTCCGTGGTCCGCAATCTACATTTACAGCACCTCCGCCACGGAGATATTCGTCGTCGGAGGCGGGATTAGCTCAAAGCACCACACACAGTTTCCGCATCCCGATGGATGTATCATCTGTAACTCGGACTCAGACACTGACTCGAACGCCGGCTTCCTTTCGGGAAAAAGAGCAATGTATGGAGAGCATCCCCTCTGAGCACAAGCGGGATCATCCTGCAATAGCGCGGCTCTCCGACGCGATTACCTCTCCCCCAGGTGATTCGGAGAAGCTTTGGTCTGACCGGTGGCGGCCGCGACGCGCCGACGGGGTTCTCGGGAATGAACAAAAGGCAGTGCATCTGCGAGACTGGCTAACCGCACTCGAGCTCCATTATGACCGGGACAGTGGTAAAGGGAAGAAGCCAGAGCAATCGCGTGGGGTCAAGCGACCACAAGTAGTGCGCAGCGTGACGAGGGCGAAGAAGCGGCGAAGGCAGATCCTTGATGATTTCATTGCCAGCGACGCTAGCGACTACTCGTCCGATGAGGATGAACCGGTCGATTTGCAAGGGGATGACGACGACGATTTTCAACCCCCACTCGGGACTGAGGATCCTGAATTCGGGGAAGCGGCTCCGAACTCATTCAAGAGCCACCTTACCAACACCATCATCCTTTCCGGTCCTGTGGGGATCGGTAAAACAGCCGCTGTATATTCTTGTGCAGACGAGCTTGGTTGGGAGGTGTTTGAAATTTACCCGGCGTTGGTAAACGAAACGGCGCTAGCTTGGAAGCCCTCGTCGGAGACGTTGGCAGAAACCATCTTCTCAAAGGAACGCAGACCAAGGCCGGCGATTTTGGGTTTCTTACGCAAGAAAGCCAAGCCGGTGGTATCCGGCAGTCCCTCATATTGATTGAAGAGGTTGATATTCTGTTCAAAGAGGATGCCAACTTTTGGCCCGCTCTCGTCAAACTAATCAGGGATTCTAGGCGTCCCATTGTATGCACATGCAACGGTAAGCAATGCGCATAGCAGTCCGTACTCCAGAGCCAATGCGTTTCCCTCAGATATTTCTCTCGTCCCCACCAGCGAGCTTCCATTACAAACCATATTGGAATTCCAACCTTGTCCTCCGGACGTGGCTGCGTCATACTTACAGGGCCTCTGCTGCGTCGAGGGCCACATCTTAGACCGAAACGTTCTGGCCGAAGTTTATGGCAGCGGGAGCGACCTGCGGCGTAGTATCAATTGCCTTCAACTGCTGCAGCAAGATTTTCTACTGGGGTTTCGTCCCGAGCAAGATCAATTATTGAACTGGACCGGTTCTTCTCGCCAATCTATTCCCCACGCTGACTCTATCTCATTCGTGGACGCGTACATGTCACGCGGTACGCTGGACCGGCCCAAAGTACATTCCAAACTGGCAAATTATTCGTTCGAGCTGACGGCGATGTTGTAGGCATTGGCGTTGACGAGATACGAACGTTGTGCAGACGACGAGATGGGATTCCCCATTCTCGCCGAAGCACTTGGCGACGGCTACGGGGTTTATGAATGGGACAGGAAGATGATGGATGCTGTCAACGGGCTATCTCGTGGAGTGCGAGTCGCGCGTGTGGGAGTGGGTGCGAGCGCGGATTATCAGGACTTAATCGACGCGGCGTTCCGGAACAATCCAGCTTTCCCCGTTGGAATGCTGCAGCGTGCGGCGGCATACACGGACTACCTGTCTCTGGCGCGCCAGATCATTTTGGCGGAGGATGTGACAGAGGCGCGGTGCGAACGGCCTGGACGAGCGACGCGGAATAGCACACGATACATTCGAAGCATCGGGGTTGGGGAGGATGAGCGGCGAGCGCTGGAGTGTATGCTACAGTTAATAGAATGAATTAAACCGGTTTTGGAGGAGAGAACGTGGTTGGTGACAGCTAGGTCACACCGCATTGGAATTCTGCGAATCCTTGCATATTCATAGTTGGCTCGCTTCCCACTCGAGCTCATGGCCGCCAACGCGACGTCGAGCAACCAGCAGTCCCTCGCCCCCTCGAATTTCTCCAGAACCTCAACCAGCGCCGGGCTCCATAACAGACCCTTCTCTCCATGCCGCAACTCCCCGCCAAAGCATGAACTCCCAGTTTTTCCGGCCGGACAAAGCAGAGCCACGTCCAACGTCTCCATATGTCTTTGGTTCTGCCACGCATGGATCAGAAAATGCCCAGCTTCGCAAATTGCTGCGTTCACCCGATATCACCCCAGAGAGTTCCTCGGTCCGGCACCGCTCAGACTCGTTCCGCGGTCCAGGTTCGTCGCGTTCACTGGTCTCCGGCCGGGTGTTTATCAGCTGATGCAGGCCCTCCGGAAGACGACGAGGAGGATGATCAAATGAATGTGGACAGCGAGGGCCAGCAGCGGCGGGCGAAGACCCTCCGGCATTTACCGCATGAGCAGGCTAAGGGTCAATTTGACTATAACATGCGACGGCATTCAATTGCTGTCGGTCAGAATCCACACACGCGCTCACCAGCCCACTTGACTGCACCGCACGGTATTAAACGCAAAATGTCTGCCGACCCCACTGGATTTCCTCCTGTTGGCGAGGAGGTCGATCCCCACCTCGCGGGACCTGGTGTTCCTAGCGGGATGGAATTGGATGCCGAGGCCCCGCTCCGAAACGCCGAGGATCCGCAATTGATACCCAGCGTATAGCGCAGCTAAGTTTGACCGACAGACGTGACTCCCTCGATTCTCGCGGGCCGCGTTGGTGGGGCAACGACAGGCGGGACTCTTCGTCGTCCATGTTTTCGAGTGTATCGAGTGGCGATTCGCCACATAGCCGACCACCTCCAGGTCTCGCTACCTTCGCGTGGCCCTCTCGTCCCTCAGATCAACCCGCTTCTCACAACGAGGTGGACCCACACATGCATGTTCCTCCCCGATCTTTTGACCCCCCACCTCCTGCTGGCATCATGCCACCCATAAATTTCCCTCCTGACCGCCGGATGTCTGTTCCAGAGGCGGGACCGAAGAGAGTCGTGCGCTCGCGGTCACGTCCCCCTTCGCGTCAAAAACAAAGTCCGGACGCGAACCATTCCGGTCCGTCCTCAGGACAAGATGATCCAGTTTCAGCTCCCTCACCCAACGGATCCGGAAGATACTCGAAAGAGTCGAGCGCGACGCCTTATTCGCGCTCACCCGAGCTTCGTGTGTCTCATAAACTTGCGGAGCGTAAGAGAAGGAAGGAGATGAAGGAGCTGTTCGACGAACTTCGAGATCAACTACCGGCTGACCGGGGCATGAAAGCCAGCAAATGGGAGATACTCAGTAAAGGTCGATATCTTCTCGGAATAATTGAACTTCCCGTTGACCCGGTCCTTGCAGCGATCGACTTCGTTGCACAACTCAAGCAAGGTCATCAGGACATGGCTCGGGAGATTGAGATGCTAAGACACGAGCTGGAAACCGTGCGTCCTGGTGCCGGGTCGTCGATTCCATCGGGAGGACAGTTCTCGACTCCGCCGACTCCCGGAGCCGCACCTCTCTCGCGACCGGGGTCTTCTCAAAACTCATATCCCTCGAGTCAGAACGGGATTTCTCATAGAACGGATTGATGAATTTGTACAGTATTTGTGGACTTTAGGAACATGTAACAGAGGAATGTATTTGTTGTTTTGTTTACTCTGAGCCACAGTCCACTGCGCCTCCCCCATGGCGCCGAAACATGATCTGGCCATGCTCTTTCACCCAAAGAAGGGGGCTAAGAAAGACACCCCGGCCCCGTCCCCCTCTAAGAAGCTCGCCGTCCCGCGCCCGAAACCCACTACTAATGACGACGAGGAAGAACTCAAGCTCCCCGATGCTACCTTTCAGGAGTTCAAAATCATGTCCTCCGCCCTCAACGGCTGGAAATACGATGTCATGAAATTCGATGCCCGGAAGCCCATCGACATCACCACCTGGCGAGGGCCCATCAAGCTCAACCGGAAAGAGATCCGCCGGGACGACGCGTCGGCCGCCCCGGTTGCTGTAGGCCCCATGCTTGGGCTGGACGGGAAGCCTGTTGTGGGTCCCGACGGCAAGTTCGTCATGGTGGATGCCGAGGGAAGGCCCATACAGCCCGACAGTGGGCGGGACGCCAAGGGGAGAGCTCCGGCTGCCGCGAACGGGAAGAAGAAGTTCCAGAAAAAGACAAAACAGGTGTACGTCGTCCCTGAAGAGGTGCGGCAGCTGCGCAGGGAGGAGCGGTACCCGTGGGTCATGGAGGACGCGACGCAGACCGAGACCTGGGTCGCACAGCTGGAGGATGTCTCCAAATCCGGCACCCATGCGTTCTTTATGCCCGCCGCCAACGACATCTTCAAATTCGTACCAGCGCATAGGTGGTACAAGTTTCAGAAGAAGCTCAAGCACGACTTCCCGACGGATACTGTGACTATGGAGTCCGCTGTGCGTGTGCTAACGGGTCATGTATACATCTAGCACTAAACTATGGATCTGTAGTACACACAGAGTCAGAAGCGCGACCCTCAGCAGTGGTTAGCCAGTCGGAATGGCAAAGGCCCATCCCTGGAGACCGCCGCTATGTTCAAGGCTGAATCAGAGGGTCGCGCTCTCGCAGGAAGTAGCAGTCTCGTGCACAACGCCGCACAGAGTCTTGCGCCTGGTGGTCGCAAACTCAAGGCAGTCGACAGCGGAATGAATAATTTATTCGGCGACGCTGATGATGAGGATGGCGGAACGAAGCGACGCCTGGAGAAGGAGTACGGAGGCGAGGGCGATCTGGACGAGATAACCTTTGAAGAGGATTTCGCAGACGATGATGAGAAGATGGATGTGGAAGCTGAGGATGAAGAAACCAAGGACATCGAGGTGCGCCCTGACAAACACAGCTGCTGGCTTGTTCTAATCACTCGACTCAGGAACGGCTCAAGAAAGAGTACAAGACTGCCAACAAGCAGCGAGATGGTCACGTTCGACGAATCCGACGACGAAGACCTGCCCGGGATGTCGAAACAGGCAAAGGCAATGCAGAAGCTCATTCGCACGCGGGAGGGTAATGATGCATATGAGAGCGACGAGGAAAGAATCCTTACGCTAGCTCGGCAAGTATTGTCCGTTGCTTTCGGATCTTGTTAATAGTGATCCCAGGAGGAAGAAGAAGAGGAGGAAGCACCTCCACAACCTGTCATACTACAACCCCCAGTGCCACCGCAGACTGCGCAGACGCTCGAGCCGGCTCTCAAGCCCCAGCATCGCAAACGCCTGCTCCAGCAGCTGCTGCTCGACCTCAAGGCGACTCTAACGCTGGGTCAAGAGCGGCTTCGCCCGTGTCGCCCGGCCTCGGAGGCCACTCTGTCGTTGCGAAACGCGCTACAAGCCCTAAGGCCCAAAAATTGAAGCCAAACGGCACGAGCCGCGGAAATAGTCCATTGGCGAGCCGCGCTACGAGCCCAGTAGCAAATAGCCGGGCGACGAGCCCCGTTGCGGGTGGCGCGCCGAGCCCGCTAAATATTAACGGATCACAGAAGAAGAGGAAGACTATGGACGACTCGGCTGGCTCTCCTTCCCCGACTTCACCCAATGGCCAAAATGGGCCTCCAAAGGCGAAGAAACGTAAAGCGCACAACGGAGGAGTGGTCCCCGCCGGAGAATTAGAGGACAAGATGGTGATCGAATGGTTGAAGAATGCATCCAACCCCACGACACGCGATTGCATACAGTACTTCCAGCCGTACCTCACGGATGAGGTGAAGAAAGGGAAGTTTACCGCTCTGATAAAAGAGGTCGCGCAGTTGAAGCAAGGAATGTTGGTGTTACGGACAGCGTACAGAGAGACTTGAGAGCATGCTTGGTGTGATTGACTACATACCCTATTTTCCGTCGGTGCCTAGGCTCGTTGATCAGTCTCTCTAGTAAACTTGCGTGACATTAGGAGATTCTCGTTCAGATATCTTTATGCTGTGTTCCTCCGTTGGCATATAGTAGCGTGATACAATTTTGAGGCCTCGTCAGTATTTATCGTCCCAGGCTTGTGTGTCGCCGCCGCCATGCGTCCAAGCGCATACATATTGTCAATCTTCAGCGTGCCCCCAGCGTGCTGCGAGGAGATCCGGAGTGAAAGAATGCTAGCGGCGTGTAATAGGAGTCAGTGTGCGATCATTTACTTGCAGCTTGAAGTTCAAAAACCGTATAAGCAAAGTAAGTCCAAGGGGAGTACGGCTCTTCTTTCCTTTTTGGGATTTGTATTTCCTCTTTCGGCGATACACGAAAGTGACTAATCCTTTCCGAATCAATCTAAGACTACAAAGTCATCACCAGCAGCATAATTACAGAGGCATCAGATATTAGCTAAATTAGAGTTTGGCGCATGGGGCGCGCAGGCCAATCTGTCGTCAAGTTGACGAACACTAGAAGGCGTTGGAGGACAAAGTGAAACGCTTGAAAGTGTAGCTGTAACGGGGAGAAAGTGAGCGAGACGCAGGCAGGAACAATTATAACAAACCCCTGCACATCAGTCAGCCAGCTGGAATAGATCTAGAAGAAGCAAAAGATGAGCGCACCAAGAATGCAAGATCCTTGTTGGCAGCTGCTCCAGGATCGGAGGGCGCATCCTCCGGCACTTGTTCCAGTTGATCGGTCGGGAAGTAGCTGTAAGAACAGTCAGGACAGCGACGGTCTCACAATACAAACGAAGACTTGCGATGTATCGGTAATGGACCTAGAACAAGCCGTCAACTCGAGTCAGTGTTTATGGATAAAAACTGATTTACTTCAAATGAGGCACAAATGGCGCGTCAATACTGCGTAGAGTGGCCCAATCAACACCATAGAAGAACGGATGCTTCTTCATTTCTTGCACGTTCAACCGCCGATCGGCAGAGGTGATCAAACTGAACATCTGAGCACGAAGACAAAGAGGGAATGCTGTTGAGAGACGTACCGGCGCACCAGGTCCTCCGCCTGTCTGCTAAGATGGATATCGTCCGGGAACTGCAAGTGATGCTGCCACATCATGATTTTCTGGTACGTATCGTGGGTCGACTCGGAGCAAAACGGGGGGTAGCCAACGAGACACTCGAATGCGATAGCGCCTAGTGACCACCAATCGCATTCTTTTCCGTATCCTTTTTGCTGGAATATTTCGGGAGCGATATAGTCAGGCGTTCCGACGGTGGAATACGCCTAGGGGGATTGAAACCAAGCACTGACAGAGCTCAAGTGCTACATACCAGCTTACGTCGGTTCGCTTTCCAGGTTTGGATTTGATCGTTGGTCATTGTGAGGTTTATAGAATTGACCATAACACTGTTTCTGGAGGCCTGTGCAGCTCCGGATGCCCCCCGGTTGTTTGCAGACTCTAACAATCGCTGATAATAATTCGAATCTGCGAGAACGGTTAGATAGCGATCGAAAGAAATGGAGTTCAAGTTCACACCGTGCTGTTTATGGAACCCCGTAGACAGCCCAAAATCGCTCAGTTTGACATGACCGTCTTTGTCGCTGGAAGAATTATAGAGTATTATCTCGCATGCATCAGAAAGCGCACATAAGAATATTATCGGGTTTGATGTCGCTGAAAAGACATGAGGAACAAACTCGGGTAGGATAGGTCACCCATACCGATGAATGAAACCAAGTTGGTGGACCGCGTCAATCGCCAGAACGCATTCTGCCATGTAGAACCTCGTAACATCCTCAGAAAAAGTATCGTACTTGATCAGCATGGTCATCAGGTCTCCACCGGGGAGGAATTCCATGATCAGCTGTTGCGCTCATGAGCCAGGTGTTTAGAATAGACACGCCTCACTCACGTAGAGGTAGGAGGGATCCTGGAAACTGTAATAGAGCTGCACGATCCCTGAAACGAGATAAGGGACGGTGACATTATTGGAAATGGCACGAACATTCGGACACGGATTCTGCGAGAACGTCGCGCTCAGCGCGCACGTGGGCCAGCTGGTACCAAAGTAAGTCATGGGAACGTCACACCCGAGTACACGAACCTGATCTTTTTTCAACATTTCGTCCTTTTTGAGTGTTTTCATCGCGTAGATCTTGCCCGTGTCTGTCTTCTGAACAAGTCGGACCTGACTGCACATTGAGAAACCAGTTTCACTTGTGTCTCGACACGCCCGCCCGTACTTCACCGAATGCACCTTTCCCAATAACTTTGACTGTTCTAAAATCATCCAAACCAAGTCTTGTGCGACGCAGCCGAAGGAAAGTCTTTACCACCGATCGATCAACAAGATGAAGCATCGCGTAGCTAAAACTAACCGATTCCTTCTTGCCAAGTTGCTGCAACTGGCGTTGTTTCCGTTCCTCCGACATCATATTATCGCCTTGCAGTCGGCGTTCCAATTCGACGCGTCTATCCGTCGCTTTACCTCTTGCAAAGAAGAGCAGTGAATGTCCTCACCTTGTATTGCGTTCTATAGCAGAATCTACCGCAACCTTGTAGTAATGCTCTAGACCGGTTCCATTGCACGAGTGTTTATACGCGGAACGGGGTGGACTCACCTAATTTCATCTGGGCCCCTTTCGCTCGGGGTAAGACCTCGTCCGAGAAGCCCTCGGTCGAGCGAGAAAAGTATACATAATCGCTGTTCCCTGAAGGAGAGGCAGGAGTCTGTTGTTGTACGGGGACGGTTTGTCGAATCGCATTTGAAGAAGAAGGGGGAAAGGTCGGAGTTGACGGGCTGCGAGCGCTGGCAGTTCCGTTCCGTGTAGTGGCCATAAAGTGAAAGATTTAACGGGTTCGAAATAGAAAAGCAGCTAGGGGATTCAGAAAGCAGTCCAAGGCAGTCACGCGTGACGCGAGGACAGACATCGTCGATCGGCAAAGTTCTCTGACTTACAACATCATATTATTTTACAGCTACAAGTACTCATCACAACAGTTAAGTGACACACGAGTGGAAGGCATAAACGCGGAAAGTGAAGGTCATGCCCAACGAACATGCCCGCTATTATTCCTGGTCGAGACTGGCTGGGTGGGGGTTCTACATTCCAGGTCAATCTTGTCATCACACAAGCGACAATACGATCTTACGAATGACTGGGAGTACGGCTCGGAGTTGGCATAGCGTTTGGAGTGGGTCGAGCCAATTGACCAGACACTGCAGCGTTGTAAAAAGAATTCGGATCGACTGTAGATGTCGGTACCGGGCCCTCAGGCCACCGAGACGAGGGTGGCTGGGAGGGTTGAGGCGGGGGACAGGATACTTGGTGTGCATCGAAGGGACGGGGCATGTCGTCGCTGAAACTGTGTAGGACCGCTGACATCCCGTTTATGCTGTCCGTCCTCGAGAGAAGGCTTCCACGGCTGTTCCATCGTCGATTGCGACTTCTTGTGTAATCGCAACGGCACTACGGTGGATGTTTCGCCAGGGCGCCGCGGCAGCGGTCTTGGACCTCTCAACTCTCTGCTCTGCGTGCTCTTATCATCGACAGGGCCCGCGCGAGAATTATCCACGATACGGGGCCGCTTGTATTCTTCGCTGTAAGCAGGAGGAGGCGTCTCATCCATGGCAAAAGCCCGGCCAACGGCGGGGGTGGAAACTTGCCAGAGCGTCGGACTGCGGGCAGAAGAAAACACAGAAGCACTGCCGAGACAATCTATGTATATGCGGACACAAGCACAAGTCGCTTCGGCGTCTGCACCCGGCCATGCGCGCCGAATGCGCGCCAATCATGGATATTCACTGGCTTTCATCTTGATCTTGGGAGAGAAAAACTCCAGAGCAACGAGAACGGCACCGTTTCATAGCAAGGACGAAGGATGACTAGTGACTAGGTGTAATCGTCATCCACCGACGCATCCGACTCGGACGCTCGACAACTTCTGTCTGATTTCGGAAGAAGTTCAAGGCACCATCATGAGAGGGTCAACCGTCATTCCGGATAGCTGTGGCAATAATAGTACAAGCTCCGCAAAGCTGTTGTACTACACCTCGATGCCTTCTAGATTGGTTCCCTACACAGACAATTAGCGATGCACTGGAAATTGGCCAACTCCGAGTACCAGCTTGGGTAACCGAAGATATACATCCGTACCCCTTCGTTTCATCAGCATTCAAGAAAGCAGAAACAGCTCAGAATGCTCACCATCCGTCCAAAGTTACAAGTTCTAGGGATCCGCCGAAGTAAGTAGCGAAAATATTGCTCATCGGGAGCCCTATCCCAATTTTCGGATGCGGGTCTATATCGGCCTCTATCCCAGGACTGTCAACATCCGCGTCCTGGCTCGAGAACCCATTCTGCAGATTCAGCTGCCACCTGACCACCTGCTCATCGACAGTCGCACGCAGACCATGCGGACTCGAGCTGACTGTCCGCAGCGCACCGATCCGAGAGTCGTCTAGACGCGCCGCGTTGCGGATGTGCGAGAAGGAGAACAGATCGGACGTGGTCTTGACCGAGGTGTGGGACAAGCCGCCCCCTTTGTTTGTCGGCCTCGTCAGAGCGCATCGCACATAGACCGGCCTTGGGGACGAATACCTTGATCTGATATCCGTATAGCAACTTCGTTTGCGCCTGCGACTATCGTTGTCCGGATGGGAGGAAGAGAGGACAGTCCGTGATGGCGAGAAGTGGTTGCCCACATTGCCTAAGAGATACATTATGAGTATCAACGGAAAGAGCGGAATTGTACGTGCGTTTTTTAAGAGCTCGAATATTATATATCTAAAGGCGTCGTGAGAAACTTGGAACAAGGAAATCATCCTTTGACGCAACTCGAGATGCTCCTTGATGTAGGCAAAGGTTGTATCCAGATGACCGTCAACAATCACTTGTGGCCAACCATCTCTCCGCTCTCGCAAGAGGCCGGTACATTTATCAATGCATCGCTTGACGTTCAACCCGGTGAAGATGATGCCCACATGGGGCTCGCTCTGGCTTGAAATTGTCTTATTGCCATGTATTTCTGATAATGCAATGTGATGCTCGGCGAGAACGCGACGGGAGATACGTGAAATCAGCATTCGACGCAGAAACGAATCAAGAACGTCCGGTGATAGATGCGGACTGGCCAGCGAGAGTCCGAGAGTCAGAACAGGTATCACAGATGAGCTGAACATCCTGATCTCAGCCCAAAACGGTTGAAGTTTGTAAATAGAAATGCGAACTGTTCTTGCAAGATGTTAGTGAGGAATCGACAAAATGCAGCATTGTCTTCCATGGTGACGATGGGCGGGTACTGCCGGAACCTTTGAAAAGCTGAATATCACGACGCGCATGTCTCGTGAGCATGGCGCACTTCTCAAATGCGGTCCAATAAAGCTGAACGAAAATCAATGGGGTTTTCTCTTTTGCCTCAGGTCATGACGAACTTCATAGACCCTTGCGATATCTTCTTGCGTTACCACCTGAGCGAGTGATCAAGAGCGAGAACGAAACCAGTGGAGAAACAGACAATGAAAGGCAATTTCTGCATATCACGAAGTCTGTGTGCTATCCTGCGCATGCCATGAGGATACGCAGAGAAAAGAGACAAGGATAGCCGGGTACCGCACGGGGAGCTCCGTTCGCACATAATTTGCGCTCTTCCAACAGCTTGAGACCAAAAGTGACGCGTGCATGTTCAAAATACCTTTATGAGTCGTTCTTGGTCCATGGAGCGACCAAAGAAAATCTGAAACTTGTATGAACACTCAGAAAAGCGCTCCAACAGCAATCACCAATTGTCGTAGCGTTAGGGGGTTTGTCTTCCTTGCGGCGTATAGTTCCATCTGCTTGTTCTGGTAGAATAGCCTATGTTGGCTCAATGCAGTTGCTTCCCCTCGATAAACGAGGACAGCGGTAGTGGCAATCTCGAGCATGCTGGCGGCGAAGGAGATGCATTGCGAGTCACCGTCGCGAAGCCATGTTTTCGGCGGATGATCGGAGTTACAAAATCCCTTCCGATCGCAGGCCACCGATAATCAAGTATGCCGATCTACGGTCTCTATTCACCCCCAGCCAGTCCTTCCGTCTTAGCACAGCGCCCTCATCGCCGTACGCGTATATATCCTCATCGTCTCCCTTCTCTATCGCCCTTTCCTTCTCATTCTCTTCTTCCTCCTCGCGATCCCAGAGCTTGCCGGTGAAATCAGTCAGAAGTTCAGGCCAGAACTTGCAGCGCTTACAACATCCTCCCATTGTGCATCACTGATCGTGACTGCGAAGAGGTAAAAGAGCCGTTCCTGTAAGGCAGAGAAAGAAAGCGCACCCGCCACGGTTTTCGCGTCCGCCACATTAGGCAAAATCGACGTCAACAGGTTGGACAGCAGCTCCGACGTTCCGTCGGCAATGGGGGAGTGAAGGACAGGAAGGGGGAGATACTCGGCCTGGACCATTCAATTTTATACAACAGAATCACGCCGCGCTCACCTCGAGAAGCATACCTTTGACCGCGCCCCCTGCCAGTATAACATTCCCGACACGAACCAGCCAATCAGTTCCAATTGCAAAGATGTGACCTACGAAACGGTGAATACGCTAGCTGTAGAGTTGCTGGGTCCGATAGCGCAAGGGTAGAAAAAATGTGCAGCACACCTTCTATGGTCAGCTGCTGGCCGGACTGTCCTCTCTGCGCGGCACCGGCGACAGGAGGTCTGACCGAGACCCAACGCGCTTTTAACTGAGTAAGAAGTTGCTCAAGCGCCCCGGGCGGTCTCAGAGTGAGGAACGTAGTTCGGTAATGAGATGGACGTTGTATATACGCGGCGGCTTCGCCCGGGGGTGCAGCAGCCAGTACGTCTGCCCGGCTGGGAGCCAGGGGGTCGTCGACAAGAACGAAGACATTTTGTTCCATTGTAAGCGCACACATGGTGCGTTCCATGGGTAGCTGGAAGCCAGGGATTTGCCCAAGAGTAGACCGATACGAACGGATAGAGAGGTTCCATGGTCCCTTGTACTGGCCATTATGGTTGGAGAGAATATTTTCTTGGACAAGTTTGAGGCCCTGTGCGGGAGCATTCACCCATCGTGCGAGGCTTGCGACGTCGAGACTTTCAATCGCCGCGAGAAGGGAGGTGGTAGAGAGCACACACCCTGTGAAACCCATCGTATTGAGACGGAAGAGACAGCGTCTGTGTACATTACATGTGACGGGTCGCGTATCTACTTCCGTTTCTTCCCCTTCCCCTTCCCACTCTTCTCCGCCGCAGCGGGAACATCTGCTGCACTTCCCTGCGTCGCTCCCCCGCCCCCCTTTCTGCGCTTCTGCCCGAACGTTGAGCGCTCGCTCTTCTTGAGCCAGCGCTCGGGGTCCGGCAAGGGCGTGACACCCAGAACGACGCCGGGCGGAAGGCGGACTTTCTTTTCTTTTTTCACCGATGGCGCGTCGGGAACCGCGGATGCAACGGCGGCATTGTTCTGAGCTCCAGGTGCAGTAGGGGCGGGGCGTCTCGAGCTGTGTCGACGTCGACGTGGGGAGAGCGTCGAGCGAGTGTAGGTAATTGGTGTTGATAAAGTCGAGGTGCGCTGAGGCGGCTTGGATGTTGGTCAGGATGTCCGCGTGCTCTTCGGCCGTCTACACATAATGAGTTGGAGAAGAGAGAGAGGAAAGATTACACACGGGGGCAGAATCGAGGAGCTCATTGTAGATATCAAAGGCAGCCTGGTAGGCACCGTCGCGATAATTCTGAAATGGACTTGAGCAGAGAGTGGAACAACGTCCGAAAATGACCCACCAGCTGAGCCTCAAGATGGCGCGCGCCTCGTAGGTCCGCACCTTCTGGACTTTGGGACAGCGCCTCACTCGCCTCTTCCTTCTTGTGCAAGCTGTATAATGCATACGCCCGCTCAAAGGAGTACCGAAGATCACTGCCTCCTTCTCCGCCAAGGTACTCGATGAGAGTGTGTGCGGCAGCAGGTTGGTCCGTCGTCAGCAAGAGGAAAAGTTTGGTCTGGAGTGCGTCCGGATCCGAGGGCTCGATTCTCAATACTGAGAACATCAGTCCTCCGGAGTCGGAGACAAGGGAAAGACGTACTTTTATCGCATGTGCGGATAGCATTCAGGTGGTGTCCGCGGTCGATCTGTGCGCAGAGGGTCTTGAATAAGCGTTTGAGCTGCTCGGGAATCGGAACGGGTGCTCTCGTCTTGGGCTTGGATTCAGGCATAAGTGCATAAGTAGCCGTAGTGTCACATCTGTGACTGGTCGCGTCCAACCCTTCGTGTCATTAACTGCCGCGATGGCCATAAAACGCAAGGCCAGCAGTCTCGTCGAATCTCCTGCAAAACGCAGCAAGAATATTGTCGCGACACGGCCCACAGCAACTCCCCTTAGAACCTACGGCCGGAAAAATCGAACTCCGGCCAAGTTGGAGAGCGCGTCTCCGGACCCGCTCAATCTGTCCATTACGCGCTCTGGGAAAGTCAGGGTCACAGCTTTTCAGGCAGTACAAAGCGTTAAAGATGAAGACTCGGGCTCAGAGGATATACCGACCCTCCACCTTCTCCGACGAAACAGAAATCCAGGGTCACCAGGTCGTCCCCCGTTAAACCGCCGCAGGTTGTGCTCTCCCCTGTAAAGAAGCGGAAACCCAGCAAACCGTTCCCTAACCCCGAGTTGGAGTCGAAACCAGACAATAACGACGACGACTCGGACTCAGAGGAACTACCGACCCTTCCACCTTCTCCGACTAAACAGAAATCCAGAGCTACCAGATCGTCCCCCGTTAAACCGCAGCAGGTTGTGCTCTCCCCTGTAAAGAAGCGAAAACTCAGGACTCCGTCTCCTGACCCCGACTTGGAGTCAGAGCCAGACAATAACGACGACGGCTCGGACCCAGAGGATATACCGACCCTTCCACCTTCTCCGACTAAACAGAAATCCAAAGCTACTAGATCGTCCCCCGTTAAACCGCAGCAGGTTGTGCTCTCCCCTGTAAAGAAGCGAAAACCCAGGAATCCGTCTCCTGACCCCGACTTGGAGCCAGAGCCAGACAATAACGACAACGACTCGGGCTCAGAGGGTGTACCGACCCCTCCACCTTCTCCGACTAAACAGAAATTCAGGATCACCCGGTCGTCCCCCGTTAAACCACCGCAGGTTGTTCTCTCCCCTGTCAAGAAGCGAAAAGCCAGGACTCCGTCTCCTGACCCCGACTCGGAGTCGGAGCCAGACAGTTCCGCTTCTTCACATCGGGCTTCGTCTAACGTTCAGCAACAACCGGAAGGAGAGACTTCCCCGCCTACCTCAGTCGAGAGTTCGATCCCTATCCCTTTGAATGACATATACGACCTTCCGTCTTGCGTGAATGCCCGAAAACGCCAAATTCTCCGTGCTGTACTAGATCCTCCAGAGCTCACAGACGAAGACGAGGATTCCGCCAATCAGACTGCTTTTAAACAGCTCAGCGACTTGCTCAAAGGGACAGTAGAGCGAGGCGAGGGAAACAGTTGCTTATTAATTGGTCCGAGAGGCAGCGGCAAGACACGGGTGAGTCTGGCTATAGTTCTCTCTCGCAGCCTCTGAAGCCGTCCGTAGATAGTCAACCAATGCCTATCAGACCTCTCCGAACGCCCAATCATTCTTCGCTTGTGCGGCTGGTCTCAGCAAACCGATCGACTTGCGATGCGTGAAATCGCGTACCAGTTGAACCAGCAGACTGGTCAATCATTCCTTGACACTGCGGAGGAAGACGAAGACGAAGCGGAGGTGACGGAAGAGCCGGAACCATCCAAGTAACAGCAGCCCTTCCTCCCGCGGCCCATCTGCCTGCCCTCATCACCCTCATACCCACCCTCTCCCGCCCTACAGTCGTCATTTTGGATGGCTTTGACTTGTTCGCACTACACCCACGACAGTCTTTGCTCTATTGCCTTATGGACACAGCCCAAAGCTGTAGCCCCGGCAAAACGAAGAAGGGCCTTGCGGTCATCGGCATCACCACCCGTAACGACACCCTCACCCTTCTGGAGAAGCGGGTAAAGAGCCGGTTTTCGGGAAGGATGTTCAGCACTGCCCCACCTTGCCAGCCGCAGGACTGGGTTGAGCTGGCTCGAGCAGTCTTGAACTCGCGGATAAGGTCTGAGAACGGTGCTGATTGGCAACAGCGCTGGGAAGCGGGCATCCAGGCATTTCTGGATGACGAGACCACCATATCGATCCTCAACGAGACTTTTAGCGTATCCCGGGATGTGAGAGTATTGGCGCGATTGCTTGTAAGTACGATTCGTGGAAACAATCCTGTTTCGCAGCTAATGGTCTTACTCAGACTTCCGTCGCACTCCAACTGTCCCCTTCATCCCCATTCCCCACCTCCAAGCAGCTCATGGCGGCTGTGAGAGACCAGCGGTCCCGGCCTCGGTTCCCAATGCTTCACAGTCAGTGGTCTTATCTCGGCGCGTAACATTGATTTTGACCAGTCCTAGCTCTTCCTTACCCGTCCGCATGTCTGCTCATCGCGTGCATCCACAGCGAGACGGCCGGTCATCCTACGTTCACGTTTGAAATGCTCTTCGAGAGAGTCCGGGATCAAATAAGGATATCGAGTTCTGCTCCGGTCAAATTTCGCGGCCGCAGCATTGGTATGCCGCAGTGTCCGCGACTAGTGTTAATGAGCGTGAGTACCATCCATTTGTAACTACTGCGCATTTACGAGCAAGTGCTGCAGGCTTTCGAACATCTGGTGTCCGCCCGCATCTTCACGCCTGTCGCCGCGCCGTCAGCAAATGTTGCGAAGGAGTTCATCAAGTTCCGTGCCGTAGTTAGTAGAGAGGACGTGAAGAAGGCTATCAAAGAGAGGAGCGACACGAATCTTGAAACAGTGGCTCAAGAAGGCGCAGTGATGTCTTTCGTTCTGTGTAATACAAGGATTGTGAGAGTAGTAGTTACACTTGCGGGTATAGAATGTTGTCCGTGGGTATGAGGAAGCCAAAAATGAATTGACTTGGTGACTGGTTGGACTGAGATAGGACGCCAGTGACGAGTCAAACAATACTCACCACCTATAACCGGTAAAACTCAACATGCCAGTCCCACCTCACTGAATAGTGGATAAATTGATGGATAGGTAAGAAGCGCCTGTTACGCACCGTTCTTCACTGCTTTCATCCCAAAACGAGATCAAGTTGGTTGAATCTGCGGCGCTGGATTCATCGGTGAACCCAAGGCCAATATCTGCTGATCGCGACCGATCGCTCTCCGACTCGATTCCCGACTGCTCTCACGGGTCCCCACAACAAAATCGTCCGTCCGCGTGATGCCGAGGGAGATCTTTGAAGCTGTCGCTCATGAAGACGCTGTTCGGGTCCCAGTCGTACGTCTCCTCGACTAATTCGCGAAGGATGCCGAACAAGGCACCAGGGTCGTCCTCGCTCACCTTGGAAGAACGGCGAGAGTGAGACGGCTTTTGTCTGCGTTCTGAGGGGTGCCTCTGATAACCCCCGCATACATTCCAGATGTACGGTACGCGGCATAAGGGCTGCGCAGTGGACGTTGGTTCATTTCCTCCGAGTTGTCTTTCAGCAGTGCGTGAGATGACAGATCGCTATTGGGAGACTCTGGAAGGATCATGGTGCGGAGGGGAGACGGCCCGATAGGACCAATCGCAGGGCTGCGTCGAGCACGAGGTTTGGACTTCGGCTTCAGGATGGACGACGGCATGAGAGGCGGAGAATGGAAGGAAGATAGAGGAGGTGAGGGAGATTGGCTCGGCACGGAAAGCTGCGATGAAACACCATGGGATTTGACCGGCTGCCGCGTTGAAAGTAGGCTGTCCGTCTCAGAGGGGGTGGTGGGTTTTCTAGGATACAGAGATAGCGCATACGGGTGTGAGATTTGAAGGGATCCACTACGCTGGACAGGACTTGGAGAAGATTGTGTGAACGGTAAAGGCGGAAGAGGAGGGATGAATGAGCGACTAAGTCTGGAGCCGGCTTTGGACTGGATGGACTCGAAGCTACACACCTCAGAGGGGACGTTCGGGAGTTCGGAAAGTAGAGGAGACACGGGTAGTGGCGGATCCAGACTAGGCGGACGGTCGACAATCCTGATGGATGGGCTGCGGGTAGTCGACCTCTGACTCTTCAGACTCGAATGTCTTCGATGGTGAGTGTCGTGAGTCACGCGGTGACCCGTGGTCGGAAGAGAAAGCCGTCGAGAGTGCGATTGGACAAGAGCTACGTGGGCTTTACTAGGAAAA